>PVJI01015482.1:0-40991 GCA_004026765.1 Micronycteris hirsuta
AATTAATTGGGCCAACTTTTAAAATTGTATGCTACATTTAAAATCAGGTATATTTTCCAAATTACGATTTGCCCCTTTATAAACCAAATAGATATGAAGGAAGAGGACACTTAAACTTGGTATCACAGTATGAATTGTCCAATTTATTTGAACTTTATTTTTCTTTATAAAACTCAACTCATTAGGGTCATATGTTTATTCACTTAGCCATTTAGGAAATGATTTGGAGATTTTTGTGGTTTTTGCCATTCTTACAGTGCCAGTGTTTTAAAATAGCGTTCTTGTAATTTTACACGCTTTTGTGATGGAGTGCTGTTTTGTTATATAATTTTGACGTGGACCTTTCCATTTGCATTTGTTTATGTAATTTCAGGAGGAATAATGAACATCTGAGTCCTGGATGATACTAATAAACTAATTGCAGAGGTTTAAAAAAAAAAGAAAGAACATCTTCACTCAGAGTGTTTTTGCTGATCTTGGCAATTTCTCACCTCCATGTGAATAGTTGTTAGTTGTTTTTGTTTTTTTTTTTTACAAGAATGCAAATTCACCTCACCGTGTATTATCCTGATCAGCCCATAAAACCTATTAGATTAGGTTTCTTGTCTGTTCAAACAGACAAGAGCTCTATGATGGGACAGTGGTCCCGAAGAGGACTTTGGGGGAAGAAATTATTGTCCATTCCCCTTCCATTCCCCTGGATGCTCTCTGGTGAATCTGCTTTCAGCAGAGCTGAACCTATTACCCTGTCCAAGGTACCACTGAGCATCAGTGAAGCCAGGAAAACTCGCTGCCCAAGAAGTTCAACGGGCTCCGCTTACACCCAGTGCAGGAATCTGCTGCTCACGCCACGGAGGACGCTCTGGAGAAGCCGGCCGGGGGACGCTGGGGAAGTGTTTTTACCCTGTGACACCCAGCGGACAGCTCATTTCCTCAGCCGTCAGGAAGACACTCGGGGGTCGTGGAGAGCTGTGTCCCCGCCCAGGTTTTGAGAACTCAGGCTTCTCTATAGCCACAGTCTGTACACCCAGGAGACTGGGCCCTGCGATCAAGCCTGTAATTATTCCACAGTTATCAGTAATGGCGTTCTGAATGGAAGTTTGCCTTCGGATGAGGAAACACACAGCAGGAACTGGCGAGCCCTGGGAAGTGCTGTGACCACCTTGTCTCTCGGTGCAGGTGGAAGGAGGAGCACACAGGTGACAGGGACACCTACGTATCTGCATGGAAGCTGAGACCAGCCTGGGCCATCGGCTGCCGTCCTTTCCGTGGCCTCACGAAATGGAGACCCGTCTCTCCGGAGCTGTCCTTAGGGGAAACTTTTTAATTTTTTTTTGTTTCTATTTTATTCTGATTCAAGAGACAGGGGAAGGGAAAAAGAGAAACACCGATCGGCTGCCTCCTGCCAACCAGGGATCTAGCCCACCACCAGGGCTTGCACCCTGACGGGCAATCGAACCAGCAAACTTTTGGTTACAGAGCAACACTCCAACCAACTGAGCCCCACTGGCCAGGCCAGGGGGAAAGTTTGTAAGTAAATGAGGAGTAAGTCGTTCCTGTGGAAGAGCTGCTGTGGTTCTTTTTTCTGCACTGAAATAGATGCTCCCTCTCGCAGACAGTCACCCCGACAGATGACGCAGCCGCTCGTTTCAGGTCGGTCAGCCCGAAACCAGTGGCACATTTGAACCCTGTCACCACACGTAATTGGTCAGCACTTGTAAACAGGGGCCGCGCTGCTGCCGGCTCTGGGGCCTCCATCCAGCGTGGGAGGCTGCGTGCGGGCCCAGCGCAGCGCCCCGCAGCTCCGCCCCTTCCGTGGGCTCATGTGCTTTCTGCTCTTCATTTCCTCTCGCAGTCACTGCTTGTCTCCTTTCGTGGGAACAGGAGGCAGAACCCACTTATCTTGAGCCTGAACAAGATTCCGTAGTGGAGAACGCTGGCGTTTAGAATGTTAATGAATCCTGCACTCCGAACACTGTATTGCAGCAATCTGAGGAGAACGGCTCCCCTCTCCCCCGCCCCCGGGGGACAGAGAAGCAGTTAGGAAACCACAATTTCATGTTTTATACACCTGGGCAACGAGCAAACCCCTGACAATCACTAGTAATTCTCTTTGCTGAGAGCCAGGATCTCGCAACAGCTTGTAATTAGTACTGTTTAGCATTTAATTTGCCTTTGGTTAGGTAACAAGCATTTATTGATTACCTGATAGGAACGGAGCGCTGCACTAAGCACAGCACGGGGACAGAGTGATGAGCGAGCACAGTCCCGGCTTACAGTCTGCTTGGGGCTGAAAATGTATGCTTTGGAAAATAAGTCTGAAAAACAGTTACAAAACTGTTTTCTTAACTGTGCTGCCACAGGAAGTTATTACTCTTTCAGAATTCAAGGCTCTGACTCCCGGCACACTCCATTCTAAGGAGAAAAGTTCTTGTGGCTGCGTCCTGACTCGTGGTAGGAATGGAGACATACCAGTCACCCGTCCTCTGGGCCGAGGACGGCCCCAGCCTTCTCCCCCGGAAAGCCCCAAGCACGGCAGGGACTCAGGACAGAGGTGGCCACCAGCCACTGAAAGTTGGTGTGTCTGCTACAATTGGCAACCCCCCTAATGTGTCTGGTAAAAGTGGAATCTTACAGGATGGCAGCATCAGTGACCCGAGACTAATTCATGATGGCCTCCCGGAGACTGAGTTTTAAGACCAACTTGAGGCAGGTCGTGGACATGAATTGGCAGCACTTAGCAATAACAGGGGTCCACAGCAACCTTGAGAAAAAAAGAACAAAGTTGGAGGAATCATGCTACCTGATATCAAACTCTACTACAAAGCTACAGTAATCAAAACAGCCTGGTACTGGCATAAAAAACAGACACAGAGATCAATGGAACAGACTAGAGAGCCCAGAAATAAGCCCACACCTACATGGTCAATTAATCCATGACAAAGAAGGCAAGAATATAAAATGGGTCAGGGACAGTCTATTCGATGAATGGTGTTGGGAAAAATGAAACAGCTACAGGCAAAAAATGAGGTGAGACCACCTTCTTACACCATATACAAGAACAAACTCAAAATGGATTAAAGACTTAAATGTAAAACCTAAAACCATGAAACTCCTAAAAGAAAACAGGCAGTAAAATCTCTGACATTACTCTTGGTAATATTTTTTTGGTATCTCCTCGGGCAAGAAAAACAAAAGAAAAAATAAACAAATGGGACTGCATCAGAATAAAAAGGTTTTGCATAGCAAAAGAGACCATCAAGAAAACACAAAGACAACCTACCCCCTGACGATCTCTTTCCAATTATGGGAAGATATTTGCCAATGATACATCTGATAAGGAGTAATATCCGAAATTTATTAAGAACTCCTACAACTCATCACACACACACACACACACACACACACACACACACACCCTCCAATTAAAAAAATGGGCGGAAGACCTGAATAGACACTTCTCCAAAGAGGACATACAGATGTCCAGTAGACATATGACAAGATGCTCATCATCACTAATCATCAGAGAAATGCAAATTAAAGCCACAATGAGATAATCACCTCGCAACTATCAGAATGGCCATCATCAGTAAATCAATAAACAAGCTTGGGCCCGATGTGGAGAAAAGGGAAGCTTCTGCATTGCTAGTGGGGTTACTAATTGGTGCAGACAGTATGGAGAACAGTGTGGAGGTTCCTCAAAATGTTAAAAAATAGAACTGCCTTATGACCCAGCAATTCTACTTCTGGGTATTTATCCAAAGAAATCCAGAATAGTAATTCAAAAAGATATGTGCATCCCTATGTTCGCTGCAGCATTATTTACAACAGCCAAGATACGGAAGCAACCCAAGTACCCATCAATAGACAGCTGAATTAAAAAGCGGTGGTACATGTATTCAATGGAATATTACTTGGCCATAAAAAAGAACAAAATCTTAACCATTTGTGACAACATGGATGACTCTGTAGAGAGTATTATGCTAAGCAAAGTAAGTCAGAGAAAGATGAAAACCGCCTGATTTCACCTATATGTGGAATCTAAAGAACAAAATAACGAAATAGAGACAGACCCACAGAACAGGCTGCTGGCTGCTGGATGGGAAGAGGTCGGGCAGGGTGAGAAGGCGAAGGGATTGGGAAGCACAGACTGGCGGTCAGAGAGCAGCCGCGGGGACGGAAAGTCCCGCCCAGGGAGCACAGTCAGTAATAGTGTGACAACTACGTGTGGTGCCGGGTGGGCATGGACTTGCTGGGGGATCGCTTTGTAAACGATATAAATGTGTCACCACTGGATTGTGCCCCTGAAACTGATATAATATTGAAGGTCAACTATAATGGACAAAAAGCAATAGATGTTTAAAACTAGTAGGGACGGCTTCCCAAAGGGCAGAGTGGTTCACCAGAGCTGGGGAAGAGCGAGCTGGGGTCGGGTCAGGGCTGCGGAGGAGCAGTGTGCCCGGGCCAGGCAGGGCCCGTGTGGTGAGGCGGGGCTGAATTCAGCAGGGGGCTGATCCAATCCTCAGCGCTCCTCTGACCACCTCTCGTGAGCTAGCTTCTTGACACCAAGGACAGTGAAACAGACCCGGCCGTGGCCTCAAGGAGCAGGTCCCTGGGAATGCCAGGAGAAGCACGGTGGCAGCCCCGCCACCCCCGGCAGTGGTGGCCCTGGGAGGGAGACGCCAGGGGGTTCTTGGCATAGACCATGGGCTTAGAGCCTCATTCGGCGTCATCCTGGTTAACTTTGGGAATGGCCACCCAGGCAGAGGGGCACGCTGAGCAGGGCAGAGGCCCCCACAGCCAGTGCTTTCACATGAGATGAAGCTACCAGCTGCATTTGAGTAAAAAATAAAAGTAAATGTGGATTGTAAAGGGGAGAACAGAGAGGCAGGAACACCAGGAGAGCACAGGACTTGCACCAGTCCACTTAAGTTTGCTGAGGATGCGCAGGAGGAGGAGGTGACTGCGGGCCGTGGTGGCGCTCTGTCCACAGAGACCGCCTGCTCACGGGACGTCACAGCTTCCATTCCCCGCTGGTGCCCAATGCCACAAATCCTGGAAAGAGAGGGTGGGATGCATTTTCTGGCTGATATTTATGTTTTAGACACATTTCGCATTCTCCGATTTTAAAGGGTGCTTTTAATAGAGCCCAGGTTTCCTTCCATCTGCGGTGGGGGGACGGGGTCAGACCTGCAGCGCAGACGCCCAGTGCTGACTGGCTCACAGGGTCCGGGTGAGAGGATGGAATTGTCATTTGACATGTGGACCTGGCAAAGCCTCGGCAAGCCTTGGAGGTGGCCGTGCTGGCCCAGGATGGTGACAGGTGCTCCCGCCACTAATTCTCTTTGCCCTTGCTGGCTAAGCCCATCACTGGCTAAAAACTCACGGCTCCCCCCACCCCCTTCATCAGCTCCTCTTGGGCTGAGCCAGTAGGCAGTTTGACCCCTTGAGAGTCGCAGAATGTTCGCGCTGGATGGAGTAAGACACTTGGCCTGAGACCCGTTCAAGGTCCGTGACTCACTTCGGTGTGTCTCATTTCTTCCCAGCCGGCCTGCCCCCTCCGGCCCCCACCCATGGACGTCCCAGCTGGCGCCCCGTTCCTCACACTCAGCAGACTCCCTGCTGTCTGGCTGTGAGCCTCCGGCACACCGGCTATCTGCTCCACGCCTCGTCTCCTGTTCACTGCGGAGGTGTGCACGTGAGCTGGTCCCTGGCAGCGTCCCCCTCGGACAGACGGGGGCCTGAGGCTGACAGAGGGCAGGCAGGTGGCTTGCCCGGGTCACACAGCCGACCCCAGACAAGATCAGGACTATCAAACCCAGCGCTCGGTCCCCCACTACGCCTCTTCCTGTATGTATTTGGGTAATGAAGGCGGAAACCCAGGGAGCAGAGTAGTGGGGAGTTAAATTTGAAGGCTGGAGAGGTACCAAATGCACCCGGCACAGGGCATTACCAATAAATAACAAGCACCAAAGAAAGAGATAGCGGGGGAGTGGGCATGCCCAGTGAAGGGTGTGGGGTGGTGTTCATGGGCCCCGTACTTCTGGGCTTGAGGGTGGAAGCGGAAGGAAGGGAGCCAGGGGCTACCCCATGGCCACACCTGGATCTGAGAAGGCAAGGACTTGTCAGGAAAGGTGTTCCAGGGGAAGGAAGAACACAAATGACAAGGAACACTGACAGTGAAGAGACCACAGACAATAGGGACAAAGACACAGAGCCGTGTGTCTGCATGAGGAGGCAGGACACTGGCATGGTTTTTGTTTGGGGAAGGAAAGCCTCCAGGGTGGAGCAGGAGCAGCACACGGAAGGTACTAGGCGGGTGGTTTTCAGGAAAAATGGAACTCTTAACAACGAAGATGCAGCGCAGCAGTGAGGCGTTGGTCTGATGCCAAACTGCCACCTAGCGAAAGGCCGACACAGCACAGCCCTGCTGGGGGGGGGGGGGGTCACGTCCGCGGAGGGGCGGGGCAGTGTGGTGGGCGGGACGAGAGGAAAGCGGAGAGGCGTTGGGTCCCGGTGAGGGAGGCCCTGGGCTGGGGCCGCGGGCCTGCAGAAGAGGCCAGAGAGGACCGCCAGCAGCAGGGCGGCTGTCCCGGGAGGTGGCGAGCTTGTCAGGGACTGGGTGTCCAGCTGCCAGTATGTCGGAGGACATTCCTTGCTGAGTAGGGCTCCGCCACCTGGCCGACGTGCCTCCCCATCTGAAAGGCTGCTTCCATAAAAGAGGGAAAGATGATGTCTCGTCGGCAGGGCTGGGGCCAAACCCTACAGGAGGACAAGACCTGCAGTGCAGCGTGATGGACACCGAAGGCCCGCCCCCCCAGCCGTTACAAACTGCGGTCACCCCGCTCAGAAAGGCAGGTCAACGTGTCCCACACTTTGGACCTCCCAGGACGGACTGCAGGTGTGTGTGTATCTGCTGTTCTGAGGGCCACCTTGCTGAGCGGCTGTCAACTCCGACGTGGCCACCAGGGGGCGCCGGCCAGCAGCGCCCGGTCCGGAGGACGCAGCCCCCCCCCCCCGCCCCCGCCCCCCGGGTTTCATTTGCTTCCACTCCTGTGGCCATGCTAGGAAGCGAGCAGGCCGGCGATTGTGTCCACCATGCGATAATGACACCGCATCAGAGAAACTCAGTGACTTACCTGCCCAGTAGGGAGGGCTGCTGCATGAGTGAGTCAGTGCCGGTCCTCTCCAGTGAGGAACTACAGGACGGGCCCTGGACCGGTGGCAAAGATGGCTGGAGTGTCATCCCGCACACCAGAAGGTTCAGTCCCCGGTTGGGGCACACGTGAGAGGCAACCGGCCAATCGACGTTTCTCCCATTGGTTACTCCCTCTCCCTCTCTCCCTCTCTCTAGAATCCATGGACATGTCCTTGGGTGAAGATTTAAAAACCAAATGACCGGTTCCAAGTGGCACAGCATCAGAGCCAGAAAGACAGCCCGAGACAGCGCACAGAGGAGCTATTTGGGAGTGAGACCTGGAGCTGGTCCCCAGAACCCGTTCTGAGATCTCACTGGTCTGTGAGGTCAAAAACCCTAGGGCGGTGGCTCTGTAAAATCACATCTACCAGGGCCTCTCACACACACAGACACTCACACCCCATCAGCACCCGTCATGCCATTCTCCAGGCTGGCCTTACCTGCAGGCTCACAGCACCTTTTGCCTTGAATTACTGTCTTAGCTCCAGGTGGGCAAGGGAGGAAGCGCAGGCTCCAGTCCGCACACACTGCCCACGAACGCGGGCTTGGGACCAGACTGCTGGGTCACAGGAGCCTTGGAGATGCCCCAACACTGGGCCCCCGAATCATACCGGGCCCCCGAATCACACCAGGCTAAAGGCCCTCCACCCCCAGCCTGCGACTAGTCACACGGCCAAGGGCACTTCTAAAACCAGAGAGGCAGCACTCCTGTGGTCAAACCCGCTCGTGGCTTCCCTTCTGTTTGCATGAAACGCAACTCTCGTGACCTGCGGGGCCTCACAGGGCTGGTGCCTGCCACCTCAGCCTCCATGTGCCACCCAGCACACCCTCCCTACCCCACCTACCCCAGCCTCCCCAGCCACAGACAGCTCAAAGCCTGGGCCCCTGGCCCGCTTCACTCTCCCGGCCCTTTAGGAGCGTGTCGTTTACTGGGCCCCTCCGTCTTCTTAAGCCTGACCTCGCCTCAGGTTTTGTGAGGGCAGGTGAGCAGTCTGCTTGCCCCCCACCCCAGGGCCTACAGCTGTGCCTGGGCCCAGAGGGGTGCTCAGGTGTTCACAAGTGGCCGCCCCCACAGCACGAGGTGAAACAGCAACCGGCCTGGGCCAGCGGGGGGCGCTCACACATCAGCACTGCCTTCTCTTGATCCACTGGCCTCACCTCGGTTTTCTGACTTTAGCGTGTTTATAAATGGTTTGGGATGCAGCAGACTGGATATTCCACAAACTAACTTGGGGTCTTGGGTAATTCTAGGTATCAAAATCAGTTCTGGGATGCCACCTGAGAGCTACAGGAACTAGTCCACTGGAAAACAAACGCGATTTCCCAGGAAGCCCACACTGCGTCACATAAAACGTCTTGGACTTTCCTCCGTGAGGAACCGGGAAGACGGGCGTCAGCCTCCCCCGGGCAGCGTGACTGCACCGCCCTGAGGCATGCCACGTTGACCATGCGGCCTCCCAAGGCTGAGAACCCGCATCCCCCAAGCTTCTCCCAGGCTTCCCTCTTCTGCCCTCCCTGCCTTCCACCTCGGCTCGTAGACGATATCGAAGGTGACAGAGTGAGGTGAACACGACCCTTGGAAAGGTAAATCCGAGTGGAACAGCGAAACCCACCATGGGCCAGGGACCCCGGGGGTCAGCCCCAGGCCGGGGAAGTCCGTGGGGCTCACCTTCACATTGCCCTTAAGTGCGGGGGGCTGCTGGGGCCTGCACCCGTCAGCACACGCTCGACACCAGGCCCGGGACATGTCTTTATTGAAGATGCAAGCAAGCACAGAAGTCTCAAGTGGGCGCTCAGTCATATCCGCACAATACAAAATAGAAAAATAGAAAAGAAATTTCACAGAAAGCAGCCTCCCTCACGGATACGCAGGAAAGGGGCCGCCAAGCCCACATGCGACGCCGCGTGCCACCTGCCGGTTCCAGCCGCTCTCCTTCACAAGCCCTTGTCCGAGACACAACACGGAGCAGATTCCTTACCCAGGAGTGACCCCTGGCCACCTCTCCGGGCACTTCCCAGTCCCATAAACATGAGACCACCCCAGCCTCGCCACGGCAACAACACACATCCGGGCTGCTCACCTCCCTGGCCATCCCTCCGCCACTTCTCCCACCAAAGGTGGGCCAGGAAAGGAAGCAGGGTGTCTGGGGGGGGGGGGCCGGCAGTGCAGAGATACCACCTCTACTCCCGCAGGTGTACTGAGGTGCAGGGCAGACGATGGCAAGCCTGCCACACGGTCTGAGTGAGCCAGGGCTTTAAACCTGCAACAGGGCGCCCGTGGCTGAGCACCTGAGGCACAGGTGAACAGCCTGCACGCTAGGTAAAGACCAGGAGCTCCAGAAGTTCACCAGGGAGCGTCTGCTTGCCCATGTGAGCAGGTTTCTGCTTCAGGGAATGAACGAACGACCGTGAACGAGAACTCGAAGTCCGAGCGCCCAGCGTGCGCCTCCAGGGCAGGCGTGCCAGTCGCTGCGTGGGTCAGACGCCCGTCTGACGGTCCTGCCGGCTCCCCGGTGGCTGACGTCTCTTGCAGAGGGCCATCCCTTTTGAAAACGCCCAGGCGAACAGTTTCTGCTTCGTTTGAAGGAGGTTACAAAGAATGACACACAGTCGCAAGAGACAGGCCCCCATGCCTCCACCACATCCGGGCCCTCGCCTTCCGCCCAGTGAGGTGACAACGGCTTGGCTCCGCCTCACAGGAGAAAGCTGCAGAAATACAGAGTCCGCCCTGAGGTCTCCTACCATTGGGGAGTGGCTCGCCCCGAGTCCCCGCGGAAATGAACTTTTATTTGGTTTACACTGACATTTATTTAGATTTCCAGTGAAAAGCTCTATAAAATACAATAAATAATGTGGGGCCGCAAAAGGCAGACATTCTAGCTGCGTATGTTACAGACTTCGTACTCATGGTAACGGCCGTCGGGACTGTGATCTTGACCGTGTTGGCAATCAGACACGTGCAGACGTCAGACTCGGGCGGCGGACCGCCACTCCGGCCAGAGGCGAGCCCGCCTCCCCCACCCGCTCCGGCTCGGCCCGCGCGTCCACTCTGCCCCCGGGGCCTGTGCAGCGAGTGGCAAACGCGTTCCTGCGGGACTCGTGGCTAATGGCGTCTGGGGACTGTGAGCATGCAGGGGCGCCGGTGCTGTTATTATAAATAAAAGTCAAACGTGAGGTCGCACTTCCCCATCTTCTGTTTGTACACCAGGTCGAACTTCTCGTTCATGGACACGGTGAAGATGTCCTTCCACAGGCCGACTCGACCTGAAACACAAACGAGGAAGCGAGCTGAGTCCGTGAGCTGTCGGACCGGTGAACAGACCCGAGGAGGCCTTGGAAATGGATCTGGAAGGTTTCACATCTGTTCCTGGGCCTTCCACACTGGCCCGGGGTGCGGGACAGGCAATCTGAACGACAGACAAGCTGAACCCACTTCCCTGAGTCTGTCGCCCTGGCGTCCTCCCCCCACTCGGTGGCCCAGCACCACGAGAGCACGGAGCTGAGGCTGGAGGGGCCCCGCCCCCGGGCAGAGTGGGGACTGTAGGCACCTGCGGACAGTCCGCGTCTGTGGTACGGACCCATCACCCCGGCACCATGCAGGGTTGGGGCCCCCCTGATATCCCTACTCACTCACGGCTCAACAGCCCCACCAAGGTGGTATTTGCTTCTGAATAATGTGAAAAGGGAAAAAATACCATCCAAAAGAGCAGGAAGCCTCCAGGGCAAGGAGGAAGAGGGAGAAGCCTGCCCAGGAGGAATGAACAGTCGACTGGCTTTCGTGACTGATGTCCAGTGTCCGCGGCAGTGAGAGCTGCGAGCGCCACACCAGGTCAGTCGGGGGCTGCCCCAGCCAGGCGCCAGGGTGGCAGCATGGGGAGGCTGATGGGTGGGGGTGTGGAGCCTGCAGACTGGCCACCGAGCTTGGGGCGACCTGCTGGTCATGCAGGCTTAGGGGAGAGAGCTCAGAATTGACCCCAAACTGGAGAACCCACCCACTCCCTGTTAACTACAACACCTGCAGTTGGTCTGGTCAAATATTAACATTGACCATGATGATATGGGGCGGGGCGGGTGGCCGCCCAGCTCTGGGAGCCGTGAGCCCGCCAGCCGCAGCGCTGTGTTCTCCAGGCGCGGCCTGGGGGCACTGCCAGGGCCGTTCAGAACTATGTTCGCCGCGGCACCTCTGAGATCAGAGCTCCGGGGGCCGCCAGCAAACCCCCCGCGTCAGCGCCATAGTTAACAGCCGGCCGTGTCCTGGCAGGACTTCAGGTCCGAATGGCGGCCCTGCCAGCGCTGAGCTAGTGTGCGCCACGTGACAAGGGTCTCTCTGGGAACGAGGGTTACGTGGCAGTGCCGGAGAGGATGCAAACAGGAGAAACGGTTCCTGCTGCCCGCTCACGACACCGAAAGGAGAAATTTAGAGGCACCTAGACCAACCGCACTATAAATATATTTTCCCCTGGTTATTTTTCTCAGCCGATGCAGCTGAGAGCTCATCAGAGGAGTCACCCACCTGGTTTAGGGTTTGGAATCAAGACAGTGCATTTTATGCTGTGACATGAATCAAATTTAAGCAATGCAGCTGCTACTCAAGCCCCTGCGTCCTCACCAACGCAAGGAGGTCTTCCGAGCAAAGAGGCAACATGCTAAAAGAAAACAAAATCGAAAAACTGAAATAAAGCAAAACCAAGGTAAACAATGGCAGAGCACACACATACACATGCCCCCGGAGCACGCGGAACGCAGGGCGTTCCCGACATGCGTCACCACGCAAACGAACCGAAACGGGTGTTCTGGAGAGGCCACACCCAAGGAGAACACCACACAGCACAAGCAAAACTAAAGAAGAGCAAACAAAGTTTAAATCATAAATATTTGTGAGTACGCAGCCAGGAAACAGCTCGCAAGGTATCTGGGTTCCGGTTTCTCCTGGAAAAGCAGGCCCCTCTGCCTTTGCGGCACTGTCTACCCAACCTTCACAGCAGCCCAGGGGCCGCCCGGCAGCTGAGAGCAGCCCTTTGCAGAGGAAAAGGGGGTGCCAGTCAAGCTCAGAGGCCTGACCGAAGGCATCCCACCCCCCCCCGGTGCAGGGCAGCTGGGGTGACAGCCCCGCCCTGCTGCCACCACCCAGGTGTCTCCCTGTGTATCTGAGACAGGCGGGCGGCAGACCTGAGGCATTTCTTCGCCCTTTCCTCAAGCCTTCTCGTCACCCGAGAAAGTTCCAGATCCTCATGTCTGGGCAGGACCTGGCCTCGGGCCTCCACCATCACATGTCAGAGCCATTCACTCTCACCACGAGGTGGGCCAGGGTCAAGGGGACTTCACGGCACAGCCAAGCAGCCTCTGAGGACACGAGAGCAGCCCGGGGGTCTGGAGAGGATGTGCCAGGGGCGCCTGCTCGACCTCAAACCGCTTCACGTGCAGGACGCTGCCCCAGGAGGGACCACCGGCCCCATGCAAGGCCTGCGCCTCCTGCTCTCACCCCTTGGCCTCAGAGGGGGGGCGCGACCCCGCCTGTGCCACCAGCGCCCACGGGCGAGCGCGGGAAACGGCACTTCCGCATGTGGGAACTTTCGCCCGCCCACCGCATTTCATCTCCCACAAGCCAGGTGAAGGCTGAGGAGTCCCTCTGGACGCTGTGGGCTTTGAGGTTGCACAGCCCCAAAACCGTCCCCGGGCTCCGCTCGATGGGGCCATCTGGGAAGACACCTGCCGGAAACCATCTGGCCCACAAAGGCTGGAGCGCCCCCGCAGGCACTCCCGTGAACTGCAACACCGCTGGCCCCCTGACAGTGCACACGGCTGCAGGAGGGCACAGGTGGGGCGGCTACCACGTGGCCTTCTCGCCCCACACAGAGCAGAGGGCGCTGGAGCAAACGAGACACGGGGCGGCGGGACGCTGGTGTGGGCGGAAGGGGAACTGGGCCTGGGCCCCTGGGCAGGGGCGCGTACCCCGGCCCACGGGGAGGGCCTCAGCGTTGCAGCACTGGTCCACCAGCTGGTGGCAGTGCTCGATCAGGGACTCCAGCTGGGCCTTGTCGCAGGACACCCCCAGGAATCTGGCCAGCTGCTCCACCATCGTCACCAGGTCCTGGAAGACAAGAGCAGACAGCAGGGGACCCATCAACAGGCGGCGCCTTCACTGACCGCCGACTCGGTCCCGAGCCAAGCCTGAGATGGGTCTTGTCTGGAAAGAAAATCCCGGGGTTAGGAACTGGCACGAGGGCAGCTCTCAAGTTCAAATCCAGGTCCTCAAGGGGGTCTGGAAGCAGACGGGAGCCGTGGCCACGGTTCAACAGCAGCCAGAAGGAAGTAAAACACCTCGGACCACGCCAGGAGCAAAGCCCCAGTGCCCCCTCCTTTCCCCTCTCAGCTGGAATCGGACTGGCACTTGGGAGAGCAGGGAGGCCTCTGGAGACCCCTCACCCCGAGGGAGCCGGCTTGGCCAAAGCCAGAGTCGCTCAGGGCTGGCCCGCTGACAGAAGGCCATCTCCGAGTGCTCCTGACTGCAGAAGCAGGACGGACCCAGCTCAGGGTCCCAGAGTGGTGCAGCCCCTCCCAGCGCCCGCCACTCTGTCCCTGGGCACACAGCAGGTCCTCGGACAACGGCATCCCCGTGTCCAGCTTCATTTTGTTGTGACGCCGATGAGACGCCATAGGAACCTAACCCTTAACCTTGCTCATACCCGGTCGCCCGAGGTAAACCGGTTTCGTGACACATCATTCTGCTCAGTCGCAGAGCCTGTCGGCGACGACACTAGTGAGGACTCACTGCGCAAGGCAGCGCACGTTCTTGGTCCTGGCACCGCCCAGCGCTCTGCCCGGAACCCCAGGCTGTGACAGGCAGGCCCCCAACGGCAGTGCTGAGGGCACTCGGGGAAAACGCCAGAGCCTGTTTCCTCTCCGGCAGGTTTACGAAGCACAGAAGCTCCTTAGAGCCTCTGAAAGACCTGCAGCAAGGGACTGGGCCGGGTGCTGTGAGCACCCCCACACCCCAAGGGGAGGGAGGCAGGGAGATCTCGTGCTCCCTAGTCGGGAGAGAGGCGTCCCGAGCACTGGCCAGTGCTCAGAGGTCACAGAGGGCCCTGACAGAGCAGCACGTGGGTCTGGGGGCAAGCCCGGCTGGAGCATCTCAGGATGGGAGCCAGCTCTGAGGTGCTCCCCAGCCACGCGGAGCAGAGCAAAGAGGAAGAAGCTGCAGAGGAAGGAGGGCTGGGGAGGCCTCTTGTTTGTCGTAAAAACGGGGGACCGTCAGCTCATTCCTCTCCAGATGCCCCAGACCCAGTGGGGGGTCAGCCTGCTCCAGAGTTAAGTGTGCTAACACGCCGAGAACACGGACAGCGCTCGGCACACGGAAAGGCTAACAGTGTGGATGAGGAGGGTGGTGACCATGTGGCACATGACAAGTCAGCCCCTTGGAGACAACGGGCTCCCGAGGGTGCAGGCCAGGCCGTGCCCCTCCGCCCCATCACCATCGCCGGTCTGGGCCCCTTTCCTCCTGCACACGTGTCTGGGAGTCAAGTCCCAGGTAAACCCACAGACTTCTCAGCAGGCGGAGAACCTCCGCTCCAAGGCAAAAGGGCTGAGAGACAACAAACTTGGAGTCTGCCATCGTGAGCCCGCGGCCCTGGGAGGCTGCTGGGTGGCAGCGGCGTGGGTCTGGCTGGGGCCCCGCCTCCACTGCTGGGGCAGGAAAATACACAGGCTTCCAGCAGGGGCAGGCAGCAACCGGGCACACTCTGCAGCCTGGATGGGCAGTTTGCAGACACTCCAGTGAGTCCCACCCCGGGGTCACAGGCGAGCGAGCAGGCTGCACTGCACCCCCTGCCGGACCCCCCGGCCCGGCACGCTTGGGCGGGACTTACCCGGTGCATGTCTTCATACTTGAGGAACAGCACATTCGAGTCTGCGCGGTGCTCCCAGAACTCCTGCACGTGCTCAAACCAGGAGCCGTAGCCCACTGTGGGGACAAGGGGACAAGGTCACACATCACAGGGAGGGGATGTGCATGGGGGGGATGCTTTGCTCCCTGCCTTCAGAAGGCTCCCCTCCTACTGCCTAGGGGCTGTGACTCAGGAAGGAAAAGCTGAGCTCCTGGCTGGGGGAGGGCACCCCCTGGCCTCCCTCTGCACAAGTCTCTCCTGCAGACAGTCCTCACCACCGTCCCCCTCGCCTTCTCCGGGACCTGAAGACCTGAGACTGGGGTGAAGGCCTCTCCTGAGCACGATGGTTTATCAGATGGTTACCGGGAAGGAAGTGACACCCAGAGAACGGGACACGGGGCCAGGCGGCTTGCTGGCTGGGCTGTGCGACCCCTCCCGTTGGCCAGTGCCAGTCTGCCATCTCGCCAGCAGGTGGCAGCACAGCAGCAGCCTGACCCCATAGTGCTCGAGGGTTCCTGAGGAATCCGGGTGTCAATCAGGGGCCAGGGGTCAGGGGTTGCTGAGGGGTGGGCCCTAAGGAGCAGATCAGGATGAGGCAGGAGCTCTGCAAGGGGAGGGGCAAACGGGCGGAAATGAATGGAAAGAAGAGGACAGAGATTTGGCCAAAGGCCTTGTTTGGGACCCGCCGCCAGGTAAATCCTGGCCCCTCTGCTGCTCCCTCTCCGCAGGGGTCTGGCTGCGGGGCCTCAGAGCCCAGGCCTCAGCCCCCTCCCACGGCCAGCATGGCCCGTCCCCACTCGCCCCTGCACACCAGGGGGACTCGCATGGGGCAGGCCCCACACACGGCCAGGCCACCTTTCGCTTTAGAGAGGACAGGGTGCGGGGAGTCCAGAGAAGGGAGTGACAGCCACCTCACCGCCAGGCTAACAGTCCGTGGGTCAGTGGCCTGGGCCCTGGGCACAGCAGGAGCCACGGCCATGAACACGGAGCACAGAAAATCTCCCTCGTTCATGAGAAAACTCGAAGGACAGATGACGACCACTGGGTGGGAGGTGGAGCTGGACAGGAGGGCTGACTCGGGGACCTGGAGGACATGAGGACCGTGGTCACTGCACACAGGAACAGCATGTGCCTGCCCCTCCGAGCCCTGGCTGGCAGCTGCAGAGCAGGCGTGCGCCTTCCTGGGAAGGGGGCTTCAGGAGAATCCAGCCCCCAGAGCACAGCTCCCCACCACTCCCCCTCGTGGCTCCTGCTACCTTGGGGTGTGGCCTCGGGCATGGCCCCCCAGAGCACCTGGCTCTGTCAGTGGGTCCCCTGACCTTGCCCTTAGTAAATGGTGTCATTTCACTGCCCCATTTCAGGACCTTGGACAGAGAAGACCGAGCAAGGGGCCTCCTTGGAGCTGAGGTGTGGGGCACTGGCTGGGCACACGGAGACCGAAGGGAACAACTTGCGGGACCACAGGGAGAGGCCATGGCCTCGAACTTCAGTGCGGGACAGTGCTGTGACCTTGACAACGTGGACAAGTCTGCTTTGGGATCGCTTTTAAAAGCTCTGGCCTGAGCGGGAAGCTTTAAGCCCCACACCACAGGGAGATCTGAACCTGCTGGACACCTATTTATGGCAGCGCTGTCCCCATGCAGGTGGCTGCTTCTACAGAGACAGGGCTGCGTGCTGGGACTTGAAAACATGGCTTTGGGAACCACGAGGGCAGCTTGTTCCAAATGCCTGGCAGACCATGAGGGACCTAAGCCAGACAGCGGGCAGAGTCTTCTGGCAGGCTCCACGGCCTTAGGGTGCAGGGGCCATGGCCGCCTCCTCCGGGCCCCCCTCTCCAGGCACAGCTAGAGCAGACACAACAGTGGGGACAGTGTGGCTCCAGGCCAGCGGACTCTGGGCCGCACGGGCCCCTGCACACGCACGCACACACAAGCTCAGGTCTGCACGTGCACTGGGCCGGGGGCAGCTCCGTGGACATTTGGGAAACTGTGTTCCTGGGTGTCTACTCTGCACCCGATCCTAATCTCATTGCTTAGTCTCCCGGCAGAACCCCTAGCTGGGCTGGACAGCGGACATCGAGGCTGGACAATACTGGAGCTGGGAAATGAAATAGCGAGTGTCTTCTCATACCTGGGTACTCCACAGTCTCAGAGCAGATTAAAGTACGGACACGACCCATTTTAAAACTCCTCTGGGTGCCCACGTGCGACCCCGAAGAGGCCATGGCTGGTCTTGGTGCCCCCTCAGGGGAGCGGAACAGAGCGGGAGCAAGGACCAGCTGACCCACTGACAAGGAGACAGTTTCCTACCCCCACCCCCGGGTCCCTGTGCAGCAGGGTGACCCGGCCCACTCCTCCTGTGGGGAGGAGACATTTGGAAGGGCCCTGGCTCACTCAGCCCCAGCTCACCTTCTCCCGGGAACAAGCTTCCTGCACACAGCACTGCCGGCCCCTCCCCCACCCCGGGTCACACGGGCCTGGGCCGGGGGCTAAGCCTGCCTGGTCCTCAAACCCAGCTGAAGGCCCATGGGGCCCTCACACAAAGCCACGGCCTGCACTTGGCCTCTGTCACCAGTAAGCGAGATGTGTGGGCCTCCATTTTCACTGCTGGGAATCCAGGCAGGAAGAGATGCTTTTAATTGGCGAACTTCTCAGGAACCCGAACATCGTGGTGAGAGAGAAGGGTTTCCGAGTAGCACGCCTGCTCCGCTGCGCATGAGCGGCAACCTTGGACAAGCTTCCTGTTGCCCTTTAGCCCCACGCGTGGGCCTGCGAGTGGGAAAGCAGGCCTGTCGTGCGCGGGGAAGGTCGGAACTGGGAACGCGGGCAAAGCACCAGCACACGCCGGCGTCTGGCGGACACTGGGCTCCGCCGGCGTGCCCGCAGGCTGACACACTCACACTTATCATTCATGAACCTCCGGCAGAACTCCTGGAAAGTGCCTCGGTAGCTCATGGTGCGCAGGGAGCGGTGGAACTGGTAATAGGACACCACCAGGTCCTTGGGGTTCCGAGCCATGTATATGACCTGTGGGGACGGGGAGGGAGGAGGACCGGCAGGAGGGACAGGTGAGTCGCTGCTCCCCTGCCCAGGCAGCCGCCCCGCGCAGACTCACAGACCCACACGCCTCTGCTCCACGCACACTGACCCGGCCCCACCTGCCCCTCGGCCAAAGGCGCTGTCGCCCTGTGTCAGCAGGTGCGACCCTGTCCCCACGACAGCATCCGCTAGAACAACTCCCCGAGCATCCCGTTCCACTTCCACCCTCCCCTCCATTTAGCATCAGCGGACAGAAAGATTCTGGCCCTGGCACTGGCGATGAGAACTGCAGGGCTCATAAACCGCACGCAGCAGGAAAAACGGGAAAACTCAGCCTGGAATCCTCGGCCTTCGCCGGGCAGAGGCAGCACGTAGGCTAGTCAAGGCCAAGTCCAATTACAGGGAAAAAAACCCAGATTAGAAGCACAAATACAACGCTAGAGATACAGGCTCCACCAGGGGTACACGGCCTGGGCCAGGGGTCCTGCCCCACCTGGGTCCTCTGGGACTCTTGACGAGGGTGACAGACCAGTGTTTGCACTTGTTAGGAACACGGTGGGCGGGGTGCGGCGGTGGCGGGGGTGGGGGGCGCTGGAGAGGGTAGAGCGGACAGCAGGGAATTACCTTGGAATCGCCGTTGTGCAGATCGGAGGGCAGGAAGCGGTAGGGGAGGTGGCTTTTGATGAGGCGGGGAGACGTCAGCTCCTGCAGCGGGGTCAGGGGAGAGGCAACAGACGTCACAGGACACGCGAGCCTCTCCAAGGGGGCCAGGCGGAGAGGGCCTTGGGGGGTGCGGACCCGCCTCCACCTGGAAAACTTCTCTCCGGAGATGTGAATGCCCTCCAGGCTGAACCTCGGGCCAGATGTGAGCAAGACGCAGCCTGTCCTTGGGGACCCCCGGCCGCGGTAGCCTGTCACAGTCACCAGGGTCCTGCCCACAGGCCCAGCAAGGGCCTTGAAGGACAGCGGAGGAAGCGCCAGGCACAAGGCACAGAGGGGCTCTGCATGCTCACCAGCACCCGGGCCCCAGCCTGCCTGTGGCTCCTGGGATGGGCCGTGCCGTTGGGGCAGGGTCGGGGGTCCGCACCCACTGTCCCTCAGCCCCGACTCAGCCACTCTCCTCTCTTTCAGGACCTCACTCAATGTCCCACCGAGAGGCCCGCACTGGTCACCACGCCTCCTTGTTTTCTCTCTGGTCGGTGGCCCTCACTCCACTGTCAGCTCCGTGAGCGCCGTGACTTCTGTCACGGGTCCCTGGCTGTGCCTCAGGCCGAGAGCTGTGCCGGCCCGTGCTGGGCACCCAGTGCCGCTCCACAGACAGGTGCCGTGGACAAGTCGGCACAAGCTGAACCCACGGGGCCACGCGGGAGCATGGCCAGCAGATGGGCGGACCCAAGAGGTCGGCTGCGGAGACCGGCTCGCACGGGACCTTGGACTTCACAGTGGCAGGAATGACACGGAATGCTGAGCTAGTGGGGGAAGGGGCGGGCGGGCCACGCCGAAAATGAGACCTGAACTAAAGAGGTGGCGGAGGGGACGATGGAGAGAAAACCCCAGACACGCCAGAGGGACAGAATGGACAGGACCTTGGGATACCGTTTGTTTCATTCTGGACTCCAAGGACTCGATGAAAACGCATCCTACCCAGTCCCCCCCCCAGACGGGGTGATGCACGGGGAGGGGCAGGTGCCGCCCCACTCCCAGCACCTGCCTCCTCTCGGCCCTGAAGACGCCCACGTCACCCACCAATATGACTCCAGGGCCACTGCCACAGCTTCAGGCCCATCTCCTGGCCACCTGGGGTACCGGCAGCTCCTTGCTCTCCCTCGGCCACAGCGCCCCCCCGAGCCCCTCAGGAGGAACTGTCACTCGGGGTGTAAGGGCAGACGCGGCCCAAAGGGACCAAGGGGACGGGGTGCCCCCTGCCCGCAGTACCTTGATGATGTCCAGGCCCGGCTGCGGGTACTCCAGGACCGGGAGCTGCTCGTCAATGTTCATCAAGCCGATCTCGTCGGGGTCGGCGCCCTGGCTCACCAGGTAGACCACCTCCTGCAGCAAGCTCGTGCCTGGAGGGGAAAGGCCCCAGGAGGGGGCACTCAGAGGGGGCCCCCTTTTCGGGTCAGCACCTGTACCCAAGAAGGGGGCTGAAGGGCCATGCAGGTGGGGGTCCCATGAGCACCTCATGTCTAGTGGAATAACACTGGCCTGAACCCACCCTTCGGTGGCCGTGGGTGAGCTCCCCCCGAGCCTGGGCCCGGGGTCTGCTGCGAGACCGGAGCCTGGTGAGCACGCAAGGCCAGCAGGCAGCCCCGGGCAGCAGGGCGGCGAGATCCTCCCACGGACACCAGATCCCTGTGCTTCCTCCAGCCCCCCGCGTGCAGGCCCTCCACTCAGGCTTCCAGCTCCAAGTCGCCAGGGAGCCCAGGGCCACCCCTGGTCCCCACCCCGTCTGGCATCTCAGAAGGAAGGGGCATGACCAGCTCGTTCCTCCTCACTGCTCCGGCCCTTTCTCTTCGGGGCCCGGGTCTCTGTTGCTGGCTCCTCACCCACGCACCCTACAAACGCTCACTGCCCCACTGTGGCTGCACCCCCTTCCCGGGAGGGCCTCGCACAGCCGCACCCCCACGCTGTCCACCTGGGAATGCGGGGCACCCACCTGCCCCCTCGGAAAACAGCCCCCCACCCCAGGCAGCTGCTCAGGTCAAACAGACTCACAGTCCTCACTCCTCGCCCCTCGTGAACGGCTGGTTCCCCATCACGAGCGGAGGGCACCCTTCCCCCACTGCCCCGGGGGGCCCTGCAGCTCTCAGCTCTGCCCAGCTCGCCCCACCCTGGTCTGCTCTCTACAAAGCGGCACGAGCGACCGTGCCAACAGGGACCCTGGATCACTTCCCTGCCCAGTGAAGACCCCCCGCCAGCCCTGCACCTCCCCAGAGTAAAGGGCTTCCCGCAGCCCACACGCCTGTCAGCCTCGCTCTGCCGGCTCTCTCACCCACCGAGCTCCTACCGGCCTCCCTGCATCAGCTGGGCCTGCAGCCCCTCCCTCCGCCCACAGGTACTTCAGGTGTGAAGGCTCCCTGACCAGCCACGTGATTAACACTCCAGCCTTTTGTCCTGCCCCCTCACTCCCCGCCCTGTCACCTGCTGTGCCAACAGCCCAGGAGTGACCTGCACGTTCCTTTATTCTGAATGCATGAACAAACACGGGTGCTGAGTAATCAGAAAGGGATATGCTGATCAAGGAAGACTTCTTGGAGGAGGCAGCTTTGGAGCAAAGGCCCAGAAGGAAGTGGTGCAGTGGCTCTTCAACTCAAACAGAAAGAACTTCTGTCCATGAACAGTGGGAGACTCCCATCCTCCTGAGAGAGGCGACCATCACTCCCCCTACAGATGTGGCTCCTGAGGCCTATGTGGGCCCAAGGTCACAGAGCCAAGCAGGGCCCCACCCTGCTCCTCCTCATGGGGCCTGTCTTCCGGGCAGCTCAGGGTGGCACGAGGCAGGGGGCGGGTGTGCTGTGTGCTCAGAAGTGGACTGTGGGCAGAGTTCCCCAGCCCACCCCGCCGGCCCCACAGGCAGTGGCCCAAACCGACCTTCTCTGCCCATTAACGTGGACTTACATCAGTATCGACGCGTCCATTCCAAAGTCCCATCCCCGCCCCCATTAAGTACCTGTGCTGGAAGCCCAGCCTCGTGAGGCCCCCCAGCCGGCCCCCAGCAGCCCCCGCTCCCGCCCCCCACCCAAGTTCGTTTCCTGGCTGAGCTGCTCTCGCCTTACCTTCTCTGGCTCACAGGGGACTCAACAGGAGAGCACACGGCACACCTGCCCAGCCCAGGGAGGGGACAGCGGGGACGTGCAGGACCAGTGCAGCAAGCTGGCCAGCAAGAGGTGACATGAGGGTCACAGAAGGCCAACTAGAGATGGTGACAGAAACTACACTGCCCAGTCACCAAGAGGCTCCAGACACTCTTCCAGCACCTTAACCGAAAACCAAGCACACACTTCGCGGCCAAACAGCCCTGGCTCTGCAAGGGTCCCAGCCAGGCGCAGTCTGTGACCAGTCCTCCCACGCCCACTGCCCCGGCCCGAGGCCCCACCCACCCAGGCGGCACCCCAGGCATTAGCACAAGCCACCCTCGGCCCCTCCATCCACTCCCCTGGCTCTCACGGCCACCCGACAGCCTTGTGCAGGCCCCAGTGGCTCCAGCGTCCCGGGGACGCAGCCCGGGGCGGCCCCAGCCCCCCCTCTCCATCCCGCCAGCACTCTGTGCCCCTAGAGCTCTGGGGCCTGAGCCTTCAACAGGCTCCCCTGCCAGCTGGCCAACCTGGACGTCCTCTTCAGGCTACGGACACCGGAAGCCTCCTCAGGTGCTCTGGAATGCAGTGCCCGGCCCCCAGACGCCCCCCACCCCCCGTTCCAGATGCCAAGAGGGAAGGCTGGGGTCTGAGCCCCAGGCCCGAGTCCCTCCAGAGCCTGTTCTCTCTGCAGAGCGTCACCCTCCGGCCTGTGAGGTCTGGACTCAGTCACCGTCCTCACTCAGGATCGGGCTGGCCCCAGGAGTCCCTGCCCCGCTTCTAGAAAATGGGACGATGCCCTTCCTCCTTCGCAGGGCTTTGGGGTCAGGGCCCAATGCCACCTGCTGGACCCCAGGATGAGCAATGCTCACGGGTCGAGGCTCCCTACCTGTGAGCATCGCTCTGAGCCCCTAACACCACGACGGACACCACTGACCGGGACCCTCACACGCGAGGCCACGCGGCAGCCCTCCCCCAGGCGTGGAAGCCACTCCGGGGTGACAGGGGACAGCTGGCGCAGCACGCACGAGGCAGAGGGAGGGTTTGTGAGCGAGTCCTGTGTGGATGCGGAGAGAGAGGGCCCAAGTTCGGGTGACTGGTCCAAGGCCACGGGAAGGGGAAAGCTACATCTGCAGCGGGAACCCAAAGGTGGGGCTCCCCACTTCCCACAAAGCCTTCCCAGCACGCCCAGGGGATGGGGGATGGGGGTGTGGGGCGTGACGGGTTGAGAGGCCCTGTGTGAGGCCCCGCAGGAAGCTTGCAGGGCCGATGGGGGGCACAGCGGCCACAGCCGTGCCGGCTGCCCCTCCACTCCTGCAGCCCCCAGACCAGAGGCACAAAAGCAGGTGGGGGCAGAGTGGGGCCTCAGCATCCCAACCACCCCCTGCAGTCTGAGCCCTGGGGGGCGGCGGGGGGCGGTGAGCACAGGAGGGCACGGCAGCAGGAAGCCTGACTCCCAGCGCATCCGAGGTGAGCCTCCAGGTCGCTGGGCAGGGCTGGCAGGGCCGCTGGGCTGGGGAGCGACGCCACATGCTTCCCTGTGCCCCGATGCGGTCGCCTACAGAAGAGCTTCTGCTGACACGGGAAATCACTCCCATGAGGTGGAAATGAACTGTGACCCTGGACCTCTCGGGCTGAGCCCCATCAGGGTACTCAGGGGCCTCCCCGGGAATCTGGGGCCCGGCCTGAGCCCACCAACACTTCCACCCACGCTGGGGAGAGAGGAGCCAGCATGCTCGGGTCAGAACCAATGGAATTCCACGCCCGACCACCAGGGTTCTGGGGCTGGAGTTAGAATTCTTATATTTTTATTTTATTACTAACCAAAGTCACCCATGCGCTTCGTTTAAAAAGTCAGAGCATTATTAATAGAAGACCTATAACAGGAAATCCAGCTACTGGTGCCTCCCCACCGGAATCCCACGTTCAGAGCAAACGCTTGTTGATTCTTCTCTCACCACAAAAGTCGGACGTGCTTAGATAGTTACTTCACGATCTATACCTTTTCAACGGTCTGCTGACTTTCAGTCACGGGAGACAAGGCCCCGCCAACCCCCCTTACACAAGCTTCCCTCCTCCCAGGGGCGTCACAGCACGGCTGCAGGTCTAAAACAGAGTCCGCGTGTCCGGCTCAAAGGACAGCGTGCCACAATTACACTTCCTTTCTTGCACGAGATTTTGTTTCTCCTAAAGTAAACATCACCTGTGTTTGCTCGCTTCGGTTTTTTTTCCTTTTTTTTTTTTTTAAGATTTTATTTATTTTTAGACAGAGAAGGGAAGGAGAAAGAGAGAGAAAAACATCAATATGCGGTTGCCTCCTTATGTACCCCCTACTGGGGACCTGGCCTGCAACCCAGGCAAGTGTCTGGCTGGGAATTGAACCGGCGACCTTTTGGTATGCAGGCTGGCGCTCAATCCACTGAACCGTACCAGCAGGGCATTTTCCATGGTTTTAGAGGGAGAAGATGAGAGAGAGAGAAACAGACACTGATGTGAGAGAGAAACATCATTTGGCTGCCTCCCACATGCACCACAACTGGGGATCGAACCCACAACCCGAGTACGTGCCCTGACCAGGGATCAAACCTGCAACCTCTGGTACACAGGATGACGGTCCAACCAACTGAGCCACCAGCCAGGGCGGGGTTTTTTAAACTTAACTCATGTCCCTGAGTTCTGAAAATCCTAGTTTCAATCATTTCTTCTCTTCTATACTCTTTCTATCTTTCTGAAACTCTGGGATCTTCCAATTTTCTTAGTTTTTGCTCCGATTTGCTAACATTTTGTAAAGATTTCTGTTCTTCCTCCACTCGACCATCCAAACCCCACCAGTGGGTTTTTTAAATTCCAACAATCACCCTTTTAACACCCAAGAGTCCTCCCCACCACCGCCCCCCGCCCCGCTCCTTCCCTGCTCCTTCCCGGCCAGCCACGCACTTTCACCGCCACGCAGCTGCCATCACTCTCCAAGGAGATCACGCAGAGTTAGGGTTGCAGGCCACGTCTGTTTTGTTTTGTTTTTTTAGTTTCTTTTCTGCTCTGTACATTGTCTCTCATTCTTCCAAGCTCTTTTTTCTGCTTTTTGTTTTGTTTCTGCAGGCATCTGTCCTTGATGTTGGCAACTTTAAGATCCGGTGACCTTGAGTCCATCCACAGGTGAGAGGAGGGACGGGACGCGGCCGTCTGCGGCGGGCACAGCTTGCTGACTGCAGGGCTTTGTGTGTCTGGGAAAGCGGCCCAGCGCCAGTGCCCTCCCCGCTGAGATGGGAGATGCTGAGTGCCAAGTATTCACACATCTCCTCTTTTCTCCAAAGATGCCTCCGCTCTTTGCTGCAGGGCCAGGAGCATCCCGGGAGCCAAGCAGGGGAGAGAGCTGGGAACCTGCCTTTCAAGGGTGCAGTTTTCGCTGATCCCCATTTCCGACATGGCCCTGTATCCCAGCCTATAGCTGTGCTCCACACCCCAAACGCACAGCCTGTCTGGATCAGCTTCCCCAAAGAAACCCACCTTCTGCAAAAGCCTCCCATTCTGAATGCCCCCCCTCAATCATGTCTGCCGCCCTCTGGTGCCAGGTGCATCCAGTCCCTGGAGCCCTGCAGCTGGAGCTGGTCCATGCGCCTGCCGCCCGCCCCCGCTGCCTGCTGGGCCGGTCAGCCACCACCCCTGGCCTTCCGAAGCTCAGCAGCCTCTCTAACGCACCGTCACCACCTCTCCTCCTCTTTGGGCTTCAGCGCTCTCTACCCCTCGACTGGCATGGAGTGAGGTTGTAAGAGGAAGCAGAGATGGGCATGATGCCCCTCTCCATCAAGTGTACCCCACGGGCACTCCAGAGCCAGGGCCTAGCCAGCTCCCTCAGTGGCAGCAACAGCTAGGCACTGAAGAAGCACTGGACAGAGCTGGCCCGGCCCCTCCAGAGGGCGGGGGGAGGAGGGGTGCGCAGGCCCCTCCCCAGGGGCGGGGCTTGCTCTCCCAACAGACACTGAGAGGCCTCCAGGCCAGGAGAAAGCAGAGGTGATTACCGAGGTGTCACACAGGCTACTAAGACGTCTCTCAGAATCGTCTCTGGAAATGGCCCCCTCGGCGTGCACGAGGACGTGGACCTTGGACAACAGGGGCAGTTCGGATGGCGAACGCCAGAGAGGAAAGGCTAGGTGAACTACAGCTTCTCACGGGGCTCGAGCCCATGAGCGAGCTGAAGCCAGGAGACCAAAAGTGACCGCCACCCCTGGGAGTTGGGCCCTTGCAGAGAGACAGGGCCAGGCGGAGGAGAAGCCGGGCACCGTGTGAGTGGGCAAGAGGGGTTCAGGTAGAATTGTCACGTCCTTCAGTGGCTGAGGGCCGCGAGCCAGCACAAGGAGAGAGCTGGCCCCAAACAGACTTCTCTGCACACCTGCACATGTGCCCAGGAGGAAGACCTGCAGCGGCAGGCAGGGACCCCCTCGGTGCCGCGGCCAGGACCGTCATTGTCTATGGGAAAACGACTTTAGGCCACTCTGGGGCAGGGGGAGCAAACCTGTTCCCCCTCCAAACCTCTTCACTCTGGTGAAGATCAAACATGGCTAGAAAATGGGTGAGAAAAAAAACTCGGTCCTGGAGAGAGGGGCAGGAAGCCGTCCCTGGGCTCTGTCAGAGACCCTCCCCAAACACTGGACGGAGGACGGGAAACTATTCCCTGCACAGGCCCGGCCACCAAGGCAGAGCTGGCCAACACTCGGAGAAGGCGGGGCCACACAGCTGGCACAGGGGGAGGAGGAGCCAGGGAGCTGTCACTCAGGGGAGGCGGGGCCACGGAGCACTCACTTGGGGAGGCGGGGCCACGGAGACAGCCTCACCCAAGGCTGTAGCTGCATCAGAAGACAAGGGATGTCTCTGTCAAAGGCCGTCCTCTCTCAGACGGTAAACTGGAGCAACAAATCACAGCAGTACCCCCACCCCCTGGGGGAGAAACCCCTCCAAGGCTCAACCAGAACGTTGAAGGTGGGGCAGGAACGCCCAGGGGAGACCCTCTGGAAACTCAGCCCCCAGGCTGAGCACCGGGTGAAGCTGCGGGAGTTGGAGCCGGCGGTCACCCGAGGGTCAGAGCGACAAGCCAGCCCCACTCCTCCCAGAGCGACGCCCCCCCACACCGAAGGCCTGGCCGGAGACGACAGGCCGGTTCCGAGCACAACACGATTGCCTTCCACCACTGACGTCAGCACACACGTCCAGCGATTGATCAAAAAGCACTTACTTAAAAAGGCAAGAAAAAAATAGCCCCGTGTGTAAGATGAAACAATCACAAACTCAGAAGTTAAAGTGAATCTGACCAACATGTCAAAGGATTTCATGGGAAAGGTGAGGAATAACCCTGTCTGGGTTATTTCCGCAGACAGATGGAAACTAGAAGTCGAAATGCTAGGGGAAAAATAAAAATACACTAACCGAAATGGAGTACTTTGGACGGGCTCCCAGACCTGACGCAGAGGAAGGAAGCAGCAGTGAACCTGAACACTGGGCGACAGAAACCGGAATGGGAATCGGAATCTCAGGAGAAGAGAGAGACCAGGACAGGAGAAATATCTGAAGAGATAATGGCTGAGAGTTATCCCAAAATAATGAAAGGCATCAAACCACAGATCCAAGGTCAGAAAAACCCAAGCAAGATAAGGATCCCCACCCTGAAAAAAATACCTACACGTGTCCTATTAAGTGCTGAAAGTCAAAGATAAAGAGAAACCCTTGAAGGCAGCCAGAGGGGAAAAGACCCGCTCCACAGAGGACCAGAGAGTTATAGCAACTTTTCATCAGATAAGATGCAAGCCAGCAGGCGCCCTGTGCTAACCACACCCCCTCCCTCGTCACTTCCCGGAGCCTCAGAGCCACCCAGCAAGGCGGTGAGGTGGTCTCTCCTGCCCCTGCAGAAACCACAGCTCACGGGGGCTGCATTACTTGCCAGGGTCACCCAGGTGGCAAGCAGCAAAGCTACATGCAAATCCAGGACTTCAGCTCCAAAGCCAAGCTCTCATCCCTAAGTGCCCAGTGCCACCTACAGACCCACTCCTGGTTGGGGAAGTGGGGAGGGAAAGGGGAGGGGAAGAAAGGGGGAAGGGAAGGGAGGGATGAACTGGGTTCCCTGAGGTCCACCTGCAGAGGACTCAGAGCAGTGACAAAAACCTTCGAATCCCTAAGGTCCTCAGACTTCCGTGCTATAAAGCACAGGGAAAGAAGGCGTGACCCTCCCTCTTGGGGTCTGAGTCTGGCTGCCCTGGTGACCTCCCACCGGCCACAGGCACTGAGAGACAGAAGAGAGGCCCCGGAGTCTCTGGGAAGAGGCACAAGCCATCCTTGTGGATTGCCACCGCACAGCTCCTGCACCCAGGACGCGGTGAGGGGCCCAGTGACCATTCCCAGAGTATTCCAAGTACCATCCCACATCGTGACCGGCCGTGTCCAAAGTCACAGCCCTTCAGATGGCCTAGGAGCTGGGAGCCACCTCCACGACTGGGCAGTTGAAGCCATGGGTCTCACAGCCAGGGAAACAGAAGCTCGGACTCACCAGAGGCTGACCACCTGCAAGGACCCGGTCCCTGACCCCTGACCCCAGACCCCGCCTCCTGCCATGCCGGCTGCCGCTGGGGGTGGCTTCCAGGTCCCTTTTTCTCTGGCTGAGAGAAGCTCTGCAGGGCAGACGTTGGGGGAGGGGCCAGTTCTTCAGTGCTGGTGAGCATTCACGTTCGGAGCACCACAGGCGGCAGGGCAGGGAGCCGGGAAGGCTTCGGACACCCTGGTTTAAAGCTGGCGCGGCCACCGTGCCCGAGAAAATGGCTCACTGACCCTGTCTTCATCCCGTGGGATGGGTGAGAACGGTGAACCGGGACAAAGCTAAGAACCAGGAAGAGCCCGGGCTGGTGTGGCTCAGCGGATTGAGTGACAGGACAGCCTGCGAATCGGAGGGTCGCCAGTTCAATTCCCGGACAGGGCACGTGCCTGGGTTGCAAGCCGGTCTCCAGTTGGGGGCGTGTGAGAGGCAACAGATCAATGTACCTCTCACATATTGGTGTTCCTCTCCCTCTCTTTCTCCCTCCCTTCCCCTTTCTCTAAATAAATAAATAAAATATAAAAGAAGAAGAAAAAGAACTAGGAAGAAAGTAAAAAAGAAACAGGAAATACCAGCCTCCACAATACCCATGACCCCACTTCTTCACTCCCAGGCTCTCAGCCACCGCAGCTCAGCCTTGCTGCAGCCCCAGGAGCCTGGGCACGTCACTGAACGGCCCAGGTCCTCTGTTCCCCCATCTGGGAGATGGGAGCCCACAGTCTACCTCGCAGAGCTCTGGGGAGAATGTGCTGGAATGGCAGACACGCAGGGTTGTGAGCTACAAAGCTTAGAGTGCAGTAGGCTACTAACGCCACATACTCCCAGCTAACACACAGCCCCGGCAGGCGGTCCTCGGGATGCCCAGCCCTCAGGTGTAACAGGTACGAGAAGCAGGCGGGGCACACGGAGACGCAGCACGAGTCTGGAAAGGCCACAAGGGCTGCGGGAATTGTAGGTTTTGAAAGGGAAGCTCTCCAGGCCACTGCTGGGTTTCCCGTCACCAAGGGAGAGCCAGGTGTCCCCTCTCCCTGTAAAACGACGTGCTCTTGTCTGCTTCGAAAGATTCAAGCTACAAACAAGGTGCGAGTTCCGATTATCTAGAAAACTTCCATAAGTCACGCCTCCTTCCCCAGCCAGGTGCCCAGGAAGGTCCCTGCTGCCAGGCCCCCAAGGCAGGGCCCCTCTAAAGCAGCCTCCACAAGCCCCAAGCAAGCTCCAGGCCTGCGCCTCTGCCCCTTCCCCCCCCCCCACCCGCAGCTACTTCTCCCTCCACCTCCTCACGAAAAAACGGAGGTAGCAACCCAGAACCCAAGTCCCTCATTGGCAACCCCAACGTCCTGGAGACGTCCCAAGGCCAAGGTTTTCACAACTCAGGTGCAGGCAAACCCTGTCCCAGACTGACAGGAGGCCACGTTCAGTCTTTGCGGACCCCATGTCCGTGGTGGTTCAGGCTGCAGTTCTCGTAGCACAGGTATCTGCGGCTCCAAAACCTGGAAAGTTCCAAATCCCCCTCTCCGCCCCTGAGCACGGGGTGGGGTGAGGGGCTGTGGGTTTCAGTGGAAGGAAAGTCCCTGGCCACAGCAGGGGCAGCGCACACCTGCTTCCTTCCTCTCCCCAAGGGCCGCCAGACGCGCCTGCAGACTTGTCTTCTCCAAGCTCCCCTGCCAACATGGCTCCCCGCCCTCCACGCACAGCCTCTTCCCCAACACCCCCCCCCCCCCCCCCCCGCCGGGAGTCAGGCCCAGCCCTTGGGTGTCTGGGATCCTGCACGGCTCTTCAAGGCGCCTCCCTCCCTGCTGGTCGTACACGACCTCCAGGCTGGCCAGCTTCTCCCCCACGCAGCCGGACCCAGGCGGCTCCCTCCCTCTCCAGCACAGTGACAACAAGGGAAAGCCGCCTCTCTCCCTGCAAGCCTCCCAAGAGGCACTGCAAGATAATCCTTTCCATCAGGTCCTGGACGCACTCCCGCCTGGCTTTAAATTCCAGCCCCATCCCTCATCAGCTGTGTGACCTTGGGCAAGCCACTTCCCCTCTCTGCGCCTCAGTGCCTACACAGTGGGTGGTCGTGCAAATGGCATCCGTTAACCTGGGGAAATGCGGGTGCCCCAGGGTCCTGCCTGATACCTGGGTGAGAGAGGGGACGCTGAAACTGGGGAAGAGGGCACACACTCCGGGCATGACTGGTCCCATCCCCCGCCGGGAGTCCACGCAGGAAAAGAGGGTCGTACTCAGCCCCCACGCCAATTTTATCCCCTTCCTCGGATTACCAGGACTTTGCACTCATCAAAGGCTGAATCGTGTCCAGGAACAGAGAGGTTAAGGGACCGTCCAAGGTCACACAGCCAACAGGGTAACGGGAGGGGACGCACGGAGAAGCGGCAGCCGTGGGCCTGTCCTCCTGGAAGCGGCAGCCAAATAGGCTCCATCCCCGCGGGACGCAGTCCAGCCTGCAGCCACGGACACCGGGACCTACCCCCGAAGGTCTCCCACCTTAGTTTCCCCAAATGCGGGCCGACCGCCCCCGATCCCGCCCCTGGAGAGCTCCGGGCACGGGATGGGTGGTGGGCGCCGCGGCCCTCCCGACCCCGGACTGGAGGCTGGCGGGCTGCACCGCCTCCGCGGGCGCGCCGCAGAGCTGGCGGGCGGGGGCTGCGCGGACTCACCGGACTTGGGGTAGGTGACGATCCACACGTCGCTGGGCCGCACCGGGAAGTTGGCGATCTCCTCCATCTTTCCGCGGCAGAAGGGCGGCAGGCGCACGCCATGGAACTCGAAGTACTTGCTCTCGAACTCGCCCGGGGTGCTGGGGGTCTCCGCCTCGCTCTCCGCCATGCCGCCGCCGCCACCCGGGCCCGGAGCCGCGCCGCGCCCGCACCCCCCACGCGCCCACGCCCGCCGCCCAGCCGCCGCGCGGCGCTCCGCAGGCGTGACGTCACGGCGCCGCCTCGCCCCAGCAGCGTGGAGACTGCGCTCCGCGGGTATGACGTCATGGCCCCGCCCGCCGCTTCGCCTGCCCGCCGCAGACGTGACGTTGTGGGGCCTCCGCGCCCGCCCCACCCCACGCCCAGCCGCTGGCGCCGACGCACAGGGCTGGAGACCCCCGCGTGCGCTCCGCCTCCCAGCGCGCAGCCCACACCCGCATCCCCTGCACCGCGCGCTCATCCATCAGCCTCTGGTTCCGTCATTCCGCAAGCGCTCAGCGGACTGAGGAAATGCTCCTGCTCGAAGGGACCTTAGAGATTCATCCTTCCGTTCAGTAAACAGTTAGGAAGCATCGGATCTGTCCCCGGCACGGGTCCAGGTTCCCGGCCCTCTCAGAACTTACATTTGTGAATAACCACGGTAATTTCAGGCACTGACATGTGCTATGAAAAACGTGCTTCATCATTTCCTGGGGGCAGAAGCGGGGGTCGTGAATTGCGTTTTCCAGGACCAACCTCCAACGAAAGGACATTCTGTCCAGATAGCGCCCCAAATCTGCATCTAATAAGGTACTTCTCATGCAGACAATTTGAGAACAACAGAATTCTAAAGAGGTTTTAGAGCTCGCTGAACAAATACACATTAAGCACCTAGTACACGCCTGGGTCTCGGGAAACTTGAAGATTAAAACCGTGAAATCCTGGTCTAATTTTCTGAGGGTCCTTGTCCTCTGCTGAGAGAAGATGAAAAAGAAATGAGTCTGTACCCCTAGGTGGTGTGGCCGGGAGGACAGAGGGAGATACCGGCAAGAATCCAGAGCACAGCGGGTAGGCGGGACCCACACTCTCTGTCTCCTTCTTGCTCTATGATTTCTTTAAATTGATTTTCAGAGAGAAGGGGGAAGGAAGAGAGAAGGAAGGGAGGGAGGAAGAGAGAAACATCAATTTGTTGTTCTACTTACTGATGCATTCATTGGTTGATTCTCGTATGTGCCCTGACTGGGGATGGAACCCGCAACCTTGGTGCACCGGGACAATGCTCTTACCAACTGAGCTACGCGGCCAGGGCCTCTCCTCCTTGTTCTAGACTGAGACACCTGCAGTCTGGCAAGGGGGGCACATGAATGTCTGAGCGCGCGTGTACCCACAGACAGAGAGGGGAGCGAGAGCAATTAACCCTGACTTGGGAGGCCTGTGGACGTCTCCACAGTTTCAAAGGCGGACATTCCAAGCTCTCGAGACGCGATGAAGAACGTGATGTCACACAGAGGCAGCTAGCCAAAGGCTGAAGGGATTGAGCGTGTGAGTGCATGGCTGATGCTTCAGATGAGGGTTCTCACTACAAAAGGGGCAGGGAGAACCGTGTGGTGTTGGATTGGAACCTGCAGTATGGATGTGAGTTTATTCTTTTTAGAAACATCTATTTCTTATTTTCGCTGACAAGGCCCATAGGCCCTGGGATTCCAGGAACCCCAGGCACACCCACTGCCCAGAGCTTGGTTGCTGAATACATCCCTGCCAGGGGAAATCAGTGTTTCTTGAAGAAAAGGTCAATTTCAGGTCTGGGCAAAGAAAGTACAAGAGGAGCCTAAAATGTCTTGTTGGACCAAAAAGTAAGAAAGTATTTTTTTTTAATGATAGGGATAGGTCAAAAGGACACTGGAGCTAGCTTGAAAGACCAAATTAAGAATGATGAGCACATGTCAGACAAAAATTGGAAACAATGGAAATGCCCATCAACAGCAGAGGCATAAATTGTGATACATCCATACAATGGAATGCTTACACACAGCGATGTAAAGAGAGAGCGACTGGTATGCACAACAGCATCAGTGAACTTCGCCATCAAAATGATGGACCAAAGGCACCAAATACAAAGGCTGATCTGTTGTATGACTCCATTCACACACAGTTCAAGGACAAGAAAATCTATGGTGTCACAGAGACCAGACAAGCGCTTCATGTGGGTCAGGTTGAGAGAGTCGAATGGGAGTAAACACCAAAGTACCATCCAGAGCGTGGGAAACATCACCCTGCTCCCGGCGATGGGTTAGACACGGTATAGAGATGCGGACACAGACACAGACGGAGGTGCAGGGCCTGCCTAGGGAAGTCATGCAGGGCCCTCCTCTTGGGCTTTCAGGCTTTGTGGTCACCACCTTGAAATTCTTAACAACCTCATTGGAACTTGTACTTTTTAAGGGAAGTCTGGCGGGCTGACAGAGCGTGTGCGGAGGCCTTGGAGCCCGGGCTCCCGGGCAGCTCCACCAAGGCCAGGTCTGCCCCGTGGGTAGTCAGCACTCCATCTCTGGAGGTGTGTAAGAGGCCAAGTAGCCTTCTGCCTGCGGAGACTCTTCCCAAATAAGGTGAATCTGGAAGTTCTCTGTCCCCGGAGATCCCTTAAGGCAGCTGAGGCAGCGGAAAGACCGGGCGCCGCGGGTCGCTGTCCGCGGTGCTGAACGCGTGCGGCTCCGCGATCCTGCTGCTCTTCCCCATCCGTGTTTCCGAGAAGCCACAACTGCGGGGACCCTGCTTCCGCTTTGTTTTCTGTGCTGTCTCGATGTCTATTTTTCTATTTGTATGTATCGAACCTTTCGGGGTAAGTACTCATTTATTATAGAAACATCAAACACATATACAATTAGGGAGAATTGTGGAATGAACTTTTATGTACACATCACCCCCAACTCAAGTCTCATCCTCTCGCCCACGTCCCTCCACCCCAGTTATTTTGAGGCAGATCTCCTGCATTACGTCATCTCGGTCATCAGTATTTCAGTATGCTCTCTAAAAGACAGGACTTCTTAAAAACATATCCCCAATATGTTAACACAAGTAAAAAGTAACAATTATACCACGACATCACCAAGCACATGGTTAGTGTACACAATCAGATTTATGGGTAGAATGCAAAGCTCAGGGGTTGAGGCACCTGCCTGGGATGCCTAAGGCCGCCAGGATTTGGGGCTGGATGCAGGCTGCCTCGCCAACATCACGTGTCCACAGCCACCGATTGGCACGTACCAGCCTGCTGGTCACAGATAGCATTAAGCACGCCTGAGGCACAGGGTGCTGGTTCCGGCACATAGTCACCCCTACAGGGTGTCCTCAGGGGCCACCCGTATCCAGGAGCTCCAGGCTCCAGCCGCACTCCTGCGCAGACAAGTCCAGGTCAAGATCAATGACATCGGAACCTCTGCAGACAAGTCCTGAGCAGCATTATTTCCACCTGGCACCCCAGTGTGCAGACGGGATGGAACGACAGCCTGACATGAGCTTGGATGGGATCTCTCTCAGTGACAGGCGGTGGCACCTGGGACAGGGCACTTCGCCCCTCTGACCCTCCGATTCCTTGTCAGTGCAACTTACCACGGGTCACCCCGACCTGCGTTGGCACCTGCCGTCCTCTCTCCTGGCGTGACTCTCTGCCAACCCAAATTCTAGGCTTCCATAAAGACCCAGTTAGAAACCCGTTCCTGTGGCTGATGCCTCCTGGAATCCCCTCTCCTCCGGCTGACCACGGGGCCTTTCTCAGGTTCTGGGCTCAGAGCACAGCAGGAGGCCCTTAGGAACCAGCTGGCCCAACCCCTGCCTTCAAAGACGGGAGACAAGGAATCGATGGAGAAAAGCGCTTGTCCAGTGTACACAGCAAATGCGCAGTGAGGCTGTGACGGTCTAGGGATCTTTCTGCTCCCTGGGGCTCCACCGTGGGTGGTCCCAGCTCAACCTCTTACCAGTGAACATAGCCTCTCTCTTCCCCGCAGTCTCCTCACCTGTAAATGGAAGAGGAAAATGCCTACTTCCCAGGGTTACTGACAGTCCAGTGAGACGAGGGCTTTGTAAACTTGAAAACGGCACACACTTGTGGCAGTCAGATTCCCTGTTACCGCCACAGAGGCAGCAATAGAGGCACGTGAGCTGGGGCAGGGATCTGCCTGCGCATTAGGACACGCCCAGCAGACAACGGGCACTCAGGAAGCCAGGCCGAGGGGCTTGCCGCCAGCCCAGGAGTGGGGTTCAAGAGTGGGAGTCACGGCCATGCCAGGGCTGCAGGGCTCGGAGAGGTCCTTGGTGGGGACACCAGGAGGAAGAGGAGGCTGGTGGATCCGTGACATGAGCACCGCTGAGCAGAGGCCACGGTGCAGAGGGCTCTGACCTCACACAGGCCCGGGGCCCAAGTGCCGCTCCCCTGAGTTTGGTGCAGACTGCCCCCCAGCCAGGGACGGTGTGAGGCTCAAAGGGGACCCTCCTAGTCTGGTGGCAGACACAGAAAGGAAGTGTAACAAAGGTGCTCTCATGGCCCCTCTCCCTTCCCTAGCAGGTGAGAGAGTCTGCAAGGGGTTGTTTGATTTTCCCAAACTAGGATTCCAGGGCATGTGTGTTATGGTCTCTGTCCTGACCGGGGAGGGGGTGGGGTAGGGACTGGGGGAGGGGATTGCCTCCGGTCACACCGGTGCTGAGGTGCAGAAATGGGACTCAAACCCAGGTGTACCGGAGCTCAGAGCCCAGGACCGCCCTCTGCTCTGGAACACCTGGGGCTCTGCATCAGGACAGAAAAGTGACAAGTCAGGGAGCTCTGACCGAGATCAACTCCTGGGCTGTCTGCTTTGTCAGCTGATCTGTCTCAACGCCTGCCCAGGGGTACCGTGTGGGCTCTGCTCTGAGGACAGGAAGAGCAGTGACTCCCAGGAGAGGCCAGAAAAAATCCGCTGTCCCAGCATCCTCTCTGCCTGAGAGAGGGAGGGGCCAGGGGAGGGGCAGAGGCACCACCGACCTTCCTGTGGAATAAGGGGGCTGTGGTGGTGGCAGCCAGTGGACACCCCAGCAGAAGCACCTGCAGCTGGGATTCTGAATAGATTTTAATCCCTTCAGCCTCCCCTCCCCTCCCTCCCATTTCCTCGGGCTCCCTCAGCTCTGGCTGGGTGGACCCAAGAGGAAGTCAGAGATCAAGGCTGCAGGAGTGAGCAGACCATGGGGGTCACCCCCAGGGGCTGGTACTGGACAGCAGAAGTCAGGACAGGATCTGAGGGAGGCACAGCACCCCCTGATGCCCACTGGCACCCCAGCCTCTGAGGGGAGCCTCTGGCCTGGGTCCTGCAAACCCCTGCACTCAGCTCTGCCATGTCACCGGATCCCTCCCCCACAAAGCTGCCTGGTGTCCCCAGAAAGGAAGCTCCAGAGCCAGGGTACGGGTCAGTTTCTACTTCCTGTCTCCCTCTGATGGGACAGGGCCGGGCTCACCTGGGTACAGAGTGACCCTGGACGTGCCCACAGGCGGGGCCTCTCTCCACAAAGAAGTCCCTGGCCCCCAGGGAACTGGCTCCAAGGAGCAGGGGGTCCGGAGGGGCTGGTGGGGCCTCCTCTGGCTCCTGAGGGTGCCCCACCCACGCGGGCTGGGACAGAAGTCTGAGAGGGAGGAAGGGAGGCTGCCCTTGGCCCTCCACTTGGCCAATGATTGCAGTGCCCAGCCAGGGCCAGGCGCTAGACTCTGGGCTCCAGGAGGCGTCAGAGCCGGGCCTCCCTCCAGAGGGCAGACATGGACACAGTCACTGAGCTGGCCCATCCGGGTGCCCCTCAGGCCTGAAGCGTGGGGCGGGTCTGGGCTCCTTGGCTGGGTCCACGGGAGGGGCTGCCTCAGGCTGGAGGCAGGTGGCCGGCAGGCTGCAGAGGAAGCAGAAGCTAATGAGGACAAGCTGTCGGCACCCAGGGCTGGGCGAAGGGCAGGGTGGAGCCATGGGGCAGCCAGGCACACAGCAAGCCCTGGGCTACGCTTCTTCCAAGTACTGCAAGGAGGGAGGGCTGACCGAGGCCCTCTTCTGGCTGAGCTGGGGTGACAGGAAGGCCCCAGGGAGGGCTGTGCAGGTGTCCTTGGTAAACAAATGGCTGTGAGTGGGTGTGGGAGGACTGCAGGGGCTCCAGCCAGCAGGGGACACAGGCTAAGAAGAGACCCCACCCAGGACTGATGGGGGCATCTGGAAAGGTGCAGGACCGATGGGGGAATGGGTGGAGCAGGGACATGGGCTGTCCTCTGCAAGCTCGAGCAGGGGTGGGCGGGGGATGGTGGCTGCCCCAAGGGCCCTGCAGACCGACCAATGGGACTGGTCAGCACCCACGTCCCGGCCCAGCACGGAAGGTGCAGACTGCCCGCCCGGGTCCAGGGAAACAGTGGGTGCCTCCCCACCCAGGACCCTCTCCCGCTCTGCCCCATCCTGTCTGCCCGCCTCACCTGAACAGCCCGAGGAGCTGGTCCTTCGTCCTGGAATAGACCCCAAGGGCCGAGCTTCTCAGCAGGCCCTGCATCCACCGCAGGTCAGCCAGCACATCGGGCAGCCAGACCGCCAACCTGGAGGGACAGCACCAGCTTTGGGTATGGGGATTAAGGAATGTCCAGGGGTATCGGTTCCATCGCAGGGCAGCTTGGACCTGAGGGGACTCTGAACTGGTGGGAGTGGCCAGGCCCTTAGCGTGGACTCCACAAGGCACCGGTGGGAAACCCAGGGGAAGAAAGGGCGGGTACCACCCAGCCCCACTGCTTAGCCACTGTGTGACCTGGGCCGGCAGGGAGCCTCTCTGGGCCTTGGCTTTCTCACCTGCCAGGTAAGGACAGTCCCCTCGCCTGCAGTTCCTGACCTCCCTACCTTGGCCCCTTCGTCTCTCATCCCCCAAGACCAGCTCACCACCCACACCCCTGCACACATTCTCCTCCCAGCAGCCAGTGACGGTCCTGAAACACACAGTCCACCACAGCCCCCTGCTGTCACCTGCCTGTGCCCCCACCTGAGCCCTGAGTGGCAGCAGAGGGCCAGCCATCCACCCGTGGCTGAGACAGCGCTTGGCCAGGCACCTTCTCGGATGTACAGGAGGTTGCAGGTCCTCCCCCCGCCCCCCCGCCCCGTATTGCCCTTAGAGGAGCTTCTAAACCAGAGCCTTAAACTGGGCAGAAGGTCCACAGTGTAGTGTGACAGCGGAACACAAGCTGGACGGTCACCTCCCTTGTTCTGGGCCTCCTGCCTCTGTCGCTGCCCCTCCCCGTGGGTGACAGAACACACCGAGCATGAACTCCCCCGTGGGCTGGGCAGGCCTCCCCGGCGGCGTTCACGCAGGGGTTTCTTTTTAGCTGAAAAGGCTAGAATGTGCTTTTTCCTTGCTGATTTCAACCTGTGATTTCAGCGTGACAGCTCAGCATGGGCAGGGCCAGGTGGCCCAAAGCTCTCCCCCAGCTCCGGAGCACCAGCAACTTAAAACCGCAGGGCCGACCCCGCCATCAGCTCAACACAGAATGGGACGGAGACCTATGGCCGCTGTCACAGGCCCTCCTCCAGGGAATACAGAATTTTTAAAAGGTCCGATCTCCCATGACACCATGGCCACCCTTGGCTGCCTCCCTGCCACTGTGCAATGGAGACTACACTCCTCTCAAGGCGGCAGGGCCCTGCGTGTGTACCCCGCCCACCTCCCCAGCGCTATCTGGGACAGTGCTCTGCCTCCAACTACACTGCCTGCCTTTCCGATCCTCAAATGAGCCTTCCTCCCTTCTGCCCCAGGACCTTTGCACATGCTATTCCATCCATCTGAAATGCTGTTCCCCTCCCTCGTTGCTTAGTGGACTCATTCATCCTTCAGGTTATAGCTCAAAAGTTACCTCCTCTGGGCAGCCTTCCCTGCCCAGGTAGCCCCTAGTGGGAGCCATCACAGTTCATAGCCGGGGCAGACCTCAGAGGTGAGCTCTGGACAGAGCCATGATTACACGCGTGGGTGTGTAACAACTTGTGTGCCATCGAACCCCACAGGGCCAGGCTCTGGGTCTGGCTCAGTGCTGCCTCCCCAGCTCCCAGCCAGGGCCTGGCCTCTGGAAAGGCCTCAATAACTAGTGCTCCAATAGATGAACGGCAACACAGCAGGATCCGTTCATCAGCAGTTAGAATGGTTAGGGCTGAACCACAGCCAGCCTGCCATGGAAGAGTCTTGTTTTATACAAAAGGAATCTGAGGCCCAGAGAGGTCAAGAGACCTGGCCCAGGCCAAACAGCAAGTCTGAGCCAGACCAGCCCCTAGGGGTATTTTCAAAATGAGCACATGGTCTCTGAGGCTCTGCTCGGCGGAGCAATGGCCAAAGGTCCTAGAGACCAGGGTGGGGCCAGGGCACTGACTAGGAGGCCCCCACTTGATCACATTGCCCCCCACCAGTCCCCCAAGACCCTTCTGCATCATTCAGCCAACACCAGGCAGCGCAGTGTGCCAGCTGCCCTTCCCGCCGTGGGTACTGGCCTCCCCCCACCCCCTGACCGGGCTCACCTTCTGCTCCGGAAGTAGGCATACTCGAAGGGCAGCGTGCAGGGCAGCAGCAGGTACGTCAGCGTCCTCCCTGGTATCGAACGGCGGAAGCGGGCCCAGGGCCTGGGGTCCCTCATACACCCCTTCTTCAGTGCTACAAGATAAGCCGGAGCATGCCCACTCATCCCTCCAGCCAGCTCCCTCTCTGCATCACACAGTCCATAGAAATGGCCCAGATCAAGCCCCTACTGTGAGCCAGCGGGCGGCCAGGCCCTCAGCTTGTGCTCTCTTGGTATTGTCCCTGAGATGGGCAGGGTGTGCCCCTTTTACAGAAGAGGAGACAGAGGTTTGGAGTGGAGAAATGACTTGCCCAAAGGCCATTGCCAGGCAGTGGCGGGCCGGGATGAACCCAAAGCCTCCTCAGGCTCCTCCAACTCTTCCCCCCTCTCCCAGCCCCGGGGAAAGTCTGCCGTGGCCAGCCAGGATGAGGCGGGTGCCCACACCTTACCTCCCTCGGTAACAGAAACACATCGGTATTATTAACCTTGGTAGTGGCGGCAGCTGGGACCAGAACGACCCTTTTCCGAACCCCTTCATCCACTCAATCACCCAGAATGGAAGGGACCCGCATCCCGGCTGGGGGCAGAGCCAGAGCTGGAGCCCGGATCCCCACCCCAGACCAGGACGGCCACGCACACGCCCCCAAGCCGAGGCTGGCCCGTGCTCCTAAAGACAGACGCTGGGAACGCTCACAGAAACATTCCGGAGACCTGCCGCCTGTCCTAGGACACGCCCCTTCCCTTCCCCAGGCCTCAGTTACCTCCCCAGTAATGGCAGAACCTGTGTCCCTGGGCTGGCAGGTGAGGATTAAGGGTTGCCTGTAGGGGCCTGGCCGGGCCAGATGACAGGTGCTGCCCCTTCAAAGAGGCGGCTCTCGGGCGCCCCGTGTGGCTGCAGCTATGCTGCCAGGGCTCCGGAGCGGACAAGCTTGGACCTCGGGCTCAGGACACCGCCAATTCCCCTATCGTCTCCAGGGCTGAAAGAGGCACCCTCACCCCCACCCCCTCACCCACCTAGTGGTCCCTGCTCCCACCTCACCACCGTCATCTCTTCCCCCAGCCTCCTGCCTCTCAGCCTGCACTCCGCCCCCCAGCCAGGTGCAGCCATCATTGGCCCAGAGTGCAGAGTAGCAGGGAAAAATGCAAAGGAGGGGTTGCCCCAGGAAACCCCGCGGGGCCGCATCCCTCCTCTAGGCCACCTTCCCGGCCCTCCCAGCATGCCTCGCGGCTCCGCCCCAGGCGCCCCCC
>PVJI01015483.1:0-41031 GCA_004026765.1 Micronycteris hirsuta
TAATACTAGAGGAAGTAGTTTTACCGGGACTTGTGAGAAAGCCAGCCAGTTGTCACCCATGTCTGTCCACGCAGATTTTTTAAACATGTGTTCTCACCTCTGTGCTCGCTCCACTGCCTGAAGTCAGGTCCTCCTTATCTTGCTCCTTTACAGAAAACCAGCTCCCTGTCTTCTGTCTAGGGCCCTGTCTTGTTGGTTTGGATTGCTGTAACAAAGGACCAGAGATTGGGAGGTTTGCAAACAACAGAGAATTATTTCTCACAGTTCTGGAAGCTGGAAGTCACAGAGCAGGGTGCCGGCTGTGGTCTAAGGAGAGCCCTCTTTTGGGTTGCAGACAGCCAGTCTCTCATTGTATCCCCACAGGGTGGAAAGCAGAGAGAAAAGGAGCTCTTTTCCTGACTCTTACAAGGGCATTAATCCCATTCTTGAGAGTTCTGCCCCATCTAATCCTAATTACCTCCCAAAGGATCCACTTCCTCATACCATCACGTTGGAGAGTAGGGTTAACAAAGGCACCTTGGTCTCGTAAGTTTGGAGCAGTCACCTGGTTCTCTAGGAAACTGGCCTCCGTGTTCATTTACTGGCTGAATATCCATGCTTCCTTTGCCTAAAGCAAGTGTGATAATCTGGTTTTACTGACTTCATCTCCCTTACAACCATGGCGAAACTACCTAAACCTGTTTGTTTTCCTCTAACTTACTGTTTTATAATTGCATGCATTCTTTTTTCGTACCTGACCCCTGTGCCTATAATTGGCCCTTCACTCTTTATGGACCAAAAATACCTATATTTACATTTATAAGACCCAGCTCAGTCATCCCCTTTTCTGTGATGCTGTCTCCAAGTCTCAGTTTCCCTTCATTCCTGTTTCTGCTGCTGTACTTATCTCAATGTTTGGGAATTATCTATTTATAGAACCCCCCCTCCCGCTACAAGTTCTTAGAAAAAGAAATCATGTCTATATTTTGTGTAATATTTAAAGAATCTGTTAATTTTAATTATTTAAAAATTTAGTATTCTAACATTCTGTGTATTATTTGTGAAATAATAACGTATAGGTTTTCAGTTTCTTCAGTTGTACCCCTGCTGTAATGGATATTCAACAAAAGTTACTGAATGAGTTGTAAGAGGAGAGTATAATGATGAATTAGAACTCACAGTTCCATTACATATTCTCTCTGCAATTTTGCACAACTTTCTTGACTTGTCCAAGGTTTAGGTTCATTATCTGTAAAATGAGGATAATAATAATTAACTTGTTGGGATAATTAAGTGAAATAATGATTGTAAAGCACTTGGCTCAAGTCCTGGCATATCTTATGCACCTAATAAATTATTTATATTAAACCTATTGCTATTAATTACTGTCTTAACCAGAGCACGGCTCATACTCCATAAACTTTATTTTTCCCATCTTTTTTAAATTAAAAAAATGGAACTAAAAATTCCCATCTTACCCTCCTTATAAGAATTTAGTAATTATCCAATTTAATGTTAGAGTACTTTAAAAACTATAATAAACCGTAACATTGTTAATAGTGATTCTTACACTTCTCAGAACCTTAGGTCACTTGGAAGGGACGAGAATGTGGCAACAAACGCTCTGTGACGAACATGAGAATGTAAGAGCTCAGAATGTTGTTATCGTTGACTCTTTGTCACCCAAGGTTAAGAATTCTAAGATTAATACAGTCAAAAGTTTCCTCTTAATCATGGCTCACATTATAAATCAGTTATTGCATTTTCTCCTCTCCCAATAACTGCCTAATGTAGTTAGACTTTTTAGCTGCTGCTCTGTCTCCAGGTACACATTTTTACCATGATAATTAGTCAGGGCTGAAGTGATAGAATGATTAAGAGGTGTTTCTGTCAAGATTTTGTCATTCAAGATTGAAAAGCAACCGGTGCTTTTATCTTGCCCAGGTCATTGTAAAACCTTCAATAACAGTGGAAGCATTTATTTTCATTTTACCAATAATTATTCAGAACTCTCAAACATTTAGCAAAAAATATTAATCGTTAAAATAGTAAACCATAAATATCTCCTCAAAAGCTATGTCTCCCCCAAGACCCATAGCAGTTGATTAAATAATGGGAATTTCTTCCATGAAGGCTTTACTAGCCACTGTGGTCTATATCATTTCTCTCTATTCCTATTAAACCCACAGTGCATTCTAATTGGTTTCTCTCTTAATTGCATGCCTTGCTATATAATTGGAAGTGCTCCAAGTGTGCATTCAGCTGGGTGATTTACTAGCCAAAATAACTTAAAAATTACAAACCTCAGTTTCTTTTTCTGTGAAATAAGGATAATAATATTGTTCTGGCTATGCCAAGAAAATGTAGTTCAAATAATATATGAATGTAACAATTCAAAAAAATTAAAATAATTATTCAGATATTACTTACTGTTGACATTTCTTGATTTTAATGTTTTTAGCTCTTTTTGTTTTGCATAGTTTCTAAAAACTTGTATTTTTCCCACAGACTTTCTTATCATTTTTAGAGACAACAGTTCTTCTTTTTTTAAGATTGTATTTATTTATTTTTAGAGAGGGGAAGGAAGGGAGAAAGAGAGGGAGAGAAACATCAATGTGTGATTGCCTCTTGAGTGACCCTTCACACACAGGGGACCTGGCCCACAGCCCAGGCATGTGCCCTGACTGGGAATCAAACCAGTGACCCTTTGGTTCACAGTCTGGTGCTCAGTCCACTGAGCCACACCAGCCAGGGCAAGGCAACAACAGTTCTGAAATCCATCTCTGTACTTTACATCTCTTTTCACAATATCAACATCCATCTATTGTGTTGCCTGGTTAAAATTTATCAAATTTAACATCACCAGATATTTGCTCATTATTTTCCCTCCATATCTTTATGCTTTCCTTATATCAATGAGTGGTACCCCTGACTACCTGCTTACTGCGGCCATGAGCCAAGTGTTGTTGATTTCTCCCTCATCCTTATTCCATGTGTCCACCTGTCCACTGAATCTGATCAAACACCCTTCAAATCAGGCTATTCTTCTGGTTGTGGTTCATTATAATAATATTTAAAGAATCTTAATAGAGTCTTCAAAGAGTCTTAAAGAATCTTTAAAGAATCACTAGAACAGACTCCTAACTGACTTTGCTAGCTCCTGACACGGCCCCCACACTGCCACAGAAACCTTTATAAATAAAGCAAAGAGCCTACTCCTGCCTAATGCCTATAAACAACAACCATTCTTCCCAAGAAAATTCAAAGATAAACATAGTTTACAAACTCTTTAGCACAGTCTTCTTAAATATAATGTGCATACACATCCCCCGAGCATCTTGTTAAACTGTAGTTTCTAATCCAGCGTTTCTGGGGTACGGGTGCTAGACGAGGATGAGTTGAGTGAAGCACCCAGGCGAACAATTGGAGGAGCACTCACTGCCAGGACAGGCTCGTGGAGAGTGTAGGGCTAATACTAGCACCAACAGTGAGTGCCTCCTTAAATGATGCGCCTTACATTTTGCCCTTGTCAAGCTCCCAGGTGATACTGATGTTCTTGTCCTTGATCCAACCACATGGTAAGAAGCAAATCTTAAGTGATCTCTTCTTATTTGCCTATCTTTGTCTCTCAGGATTGCTCATATCAAATACTTTTCTCTAGTCACATTAAATAATTTATATATTTTTTTCATTTCCGGGTATACATTGTTTCTTCTTCCTGAAATGACTTGTACCCTTAACCATCTTTGCCTCTCTGACTTCTACATGTTTTAGACACAACTTCCTCCAGGGTGCCTTCTCTGACTTTGACAAATGGATCAGGCACCTATCTTTTCTCCTTCCACTGCTCCATTTAAACTTTCTTCTTTAGCATTTATTCATCAAGAATATAATACTATGTTTAGTTATCTCTATAAACAAGTTTTATGGATTAAAAACATGGACTTTTATTATCTATTATTTCAGGTCAAGCAACCAATATATTTCTAGCATTGTGTATGCAATTAACATATATTTGATAAATGAATAATCGAGTGTTAAAATTTATACTTGGGCTATCTTCTTGAATCGACTTTAAAAATCCTTTGGTAGTATCTTCTCCTTTTCCTGTAGTTCTCACTTTACCTTAGAGTGTTCTTTTTTTTTTAAAGTGGCATCTTAAAGATTTTATTTATTTATTTTTAGACAGAAGGGAAGGGAGAGAAAAAGAGAGGGAGAGAAACATCAATGTGTGGTTGCCTCTCATGTGGCCCCCACTGGGGACCTGGCCTGCAACCTAGGTATATACCCCAACTGGGAATTGAACTGGCGACCCTTTGGTTTGCAGCCCGCGCTCAGTCCACTGAGCTACACCAGCCAGGGCCCTTAGATTGTTCAGTATGTACTTAATAAATATTTCATATCAATAAAAACAGGCAAGCGTTTTCCTTTCCTGAAGTCATTCAATGAATAATTGGCAATTATGCACCTGCTAGATACTATGAATTCAGTGGTGAACCATAATAAACTCCCTGGTTTCACAGTATTTATTATTTAGGTATTTTTAACATTAAATAATTTTTTTAATTACAAAAAGTTTAAAAATGTGACAATGGAAAAAACAAAACAAAACAGGACTTATGAGACCTGAACATAGGGCATTCAATAATTGAAGTTAGTGGAAAAGTAGAAGCAATGAGAAAAGGCAAAAGGGATGGACAAGACAGGTAAGAAACAAAGGGGAATTTGAAGCAGACAAAAAGCAACATGTAGTAGAAAAGGCACTGAACTTGCATTTGAATCCTGGCTCTTAATTCATTGTGTGGCCATAGGTAAATTATTCTCTCCCTCCTTGAGTTTTCTACCCTCAATCTGCAAAGTGATTCTAGTATTGCCTATCTTTCCAAGCCGTTGTGTGGATAAATAACCTGAACTTTAATACCAGTTGAATCTGAACTGAGAGTGTTGAAGGCAGTTCTCCATGGCCTTCTCTTCTCTATGGCATGGCAGGTCCCCCTCACTATGGCTAACATGATTTTTCACATTAGTATGGATAAGTGTCTTTGGATGCAATGCTCTGGAGGTGACTCAGTAAAGAGGGGAGACAGGCAGGAAGCTGAGAGGAGCAAGCAGAGAAGTCATGAGCAGCATTGGGTCACAGAAAGGAGGGCTCCCTCTCGCAGTCTAATGCATATGGACAGGGGTGTGATGTAGGGCAATTGGGATCTGTCTTCAGTGTTAATTAACCTTTCTCACCCTTACATTGCAACAGACAGTAGTAGTTCTCTTACTCCCAAGAAGGGGATATAATTAGAACAGATGGAGAAAACACAGATGAAAAGAAATGGAGCACTTACACGACTCCAGGGGGCTCTTGCCCAGGGATTGTACTTAGTGAAGGCAGGGATGCTTTTTACCTACAATCCAGGTGTTTTTCTCAAGCCCCTCAGGTAAGCCAGCTGTTAAGGAGAGAAAGCAAAAGGAAAATGGAGAGCCTGTTTAGAATTAAACCTTCATTTATTATCCCCGTATGTCTAAAGTCCTAAAGTTTTTGAAATATAGATGCTCAATTGATGTTTAAAATGTGTAAATGTGTACCATTTCCTTGTAAGACTGCAAAGCCTAGAAACCAAAGAGGACACTAAGAAGCCAACGAATTTTTGAATGCCCAAGCAGAAAAACCCTTTGAAATCATCCAGAATCATTTTATCAAGTGGACTCAGAATTCTGGAGGCAGAAACAAATAACCTAAAGCTATGCAGCTGATCAATGGTAAAGTAAAACTAGAACACAAATTTGTACTTATTACACAAAAGTGATTCAGCCATCACCATCAGAACTACCTTTTGATTGTACAATTAAGAAAGGACCAATGGCTGAGAATCGTGGAAATTGTAAATATGGATATTGGAGAAGATGCTGCATTGAAGTTGGTCTATTTGCAGGGTAGCCTGGCAGGTAATGCTGAATAACAAAGGCACTGGGGGGAACGGATCCTGCAGAGACAGGGTGAAGACAAAGAACTGAAGATACATGAGCACTGAGATGAGCTCCTACTTCCCCAAATTTATTGAGGTATAATTCACAATGAAAGTTGTACATATTTAAGCTGTGCAACCTAATGATTTGAAATATGTAGGCATTGTGAAATAATTATCACAATTACGCTAATTGATAACTCAGTAACCTCACATAGTTACCATTTTTTAATTAGGGTAAGCACAGGTAGGATTTACCCTCTTAGTAAATGTCAAGTATACACTGCAGTATTGTTAACTGTAGTCATATTGTACTCTGTGTACGGTGTACTGTACGCTGTCGGCATATTACTGTATATTAGATCTCCTGAACTTACTTAGCTTGCATAATGGTCACTTTGTACACCTTGACCAATATTTTTTTTTAAAGAAAGAACTTTCTTTGATGAGTCTGAACACTATCTCTACAATTATCTTCGGGGTCAGAAAAAGTGCACAGGGCTTCTATTTTCTACGGAGACTTTCTCTCTAAAACACTGAAACCAGAATCACACAAAAATGCCTTGCCTGCTTTGCGTTCTTCTAGCATATATTGGATTTCTGTGTAAAAGACCTTGAGCCTGTGGGTATTCTGATGGACATCTATGGTGTTACTTGCTCAAAAAAACCTTTCTACTGGATGGTGTCCTCCTTCCACAGGACAAGAAAAGAGGAGACTGTACTCTGCTCTGTTTTTGCTCCACCTGCCAAAGGCTGCACTTGAAGCAGGCCAGGACCACCAGAGCTCGGGTGGAATTTGCACTCCTGCTCCCTGCTGTTTCTGAGGCTCATCTGCATGCTTCCCCCTTCAACAGCTTTGCTACTTAAAACTCGCTTGGATTCTGAGAGACATTGGTTTTCCTAAACTAGCTGATCTTCTTGTGCTCTCCTTCAACCAAGAGACTTGATTAAGATAGATACAAGAATTTAAAATAATTTCCATAGTACCATTTATATACAAATTTATTGAAAATCATATACAATCATATGTGTATTTTGCGCACATCTCTGAAAGTCTGATACCATCCCATTTTACAAAAGGAATAGAATGTATGCCCGGCTGGTGTAGCTCAGTGGATTGAGCACGGGCTGGGAACCAGAGGGTCCTGGTTCGATTCCCAGTAGGGGCATATGCCTGGGTTGCAGGCCAGGTTCCCAGTGAGGGCCATGTGAGAGGCAACCATACATTGTTCTTTCTCCCTCCCTTCTCCTCTCTCAGAAAATAAATAAATAAAAATCTTAAAAAAAAAAAAATTAAAAAAAATTAAAAAAAAAAAAGGAATAGAATGTAGCTCAGAAATATTAAGTGACTTTTCCAAGGTCACACAGCCACAGCCAGGGAATATAAAATCTGTGATGCAAACCTAAACCTGTCCTTCTCTTTCCAGTATAATCCCCAGTCCCTAACTCAGGTACCCTACAGTTTATTGGAGGTTCAGAAAGACTGCTGCGTGTCCACCACCTAGTACTCCTGCTGCAGTTGCATTTTCTGCTAAATAGAATAAGTCCTTCCTACTCCTTTATAGTCTTGTGGCCCTGCTTTTGTCCTTATTTTTCCCTTACATTGCTCTAGAAAGACACGTAAGAAATTTTCTGTTCAAATACTTATATAAACATGGCTTTTGCAAATTGGGATTGTTTCATTATTTCAGTGTTCTCAGTTGTTTCTTATGTAGGCTAATTTGTTTTTTGTTTTTTTTTTTAAAGGAAAATTGGAGAACAGTGAAAACACCTTTTACCTAAATTCTAGGTTTAAATTAATGGGGAGTTTCAGAGGACAGCAGTGAATGAAAAATCAGGATTCCCTTTTCAAAAGGTTTTCTTCCCGCCCCCGCCCCCCCCCCTTTGAGCTGATACAGTCCTTTTTATGCTTCTATTGTGTCATGGAAATTCCTGGCTTTTGTTGCAGTTCCTTTTATAGTGTATGCTCTTCACCCAGATTAGATAATAAACCCATTAAAGGCAGGTGCTGTGTTTTTATTGAGGTAGATCCCTTTTCAGAGGGGCTGCCCAGCTCATAATGATTCTTTAATCTCTGGGAACTCCTAAGTGTGAGACCCAGCTGCCAGGTCTATATTATCTGTCTCCACACCTCTGGCCATAGCAGTGTTATCCTGAAGTGAAGAACGGGCTCAATTGGAACAGTCAGATTCTCTCTTCTGGAAAATTATAATCTCAAAATGAGAGACAGATGAACCATATTGACCACAGTATTACAGAGAGAAAATTGTTCCCCTTTTCCGTAGGTCCTCCGAACTTCTCTGCTCCCCTCCTTCCTGAGTCTTACTCAGTCAACTCTGGATTTAAGGAGATGCCCACCCAATATTCTTTCAAAATCCCTACTTTTTAAAGTTAGCCTATGTTGCCTTCTGATACTGTAATCATGAGGGTCACGTCTCATGTTATTTATCATTGTCTTTTCTATAACGCAGATCTCAGAAATTTACACACAGTGAGTGTTCAAGATAGACATTTAAAGAAAGATCTCAAAACACTGACATAGACACCGGCTCTTTCTTTCGGGTTCGAGCACTAGAAAGAAAAGTCAAGCAAGAATTGAATGTTAGTTATGAGTCTTTTACTAAACCAAAACCTCACCTAGGACAGGTCACCTCCTCAGACCATTCCTGTCTGGGCATTTCAAATGAAGAGATCCTGCCACATGACCTGTTTGTTAGGTTGCTCTCAGGCCAAATACCAGTATCTAGTCTCATGTTCTACCATTAAAATTGCAAGTTTTGACATCGGTTCAAAATTTGGGGCTTGAAAAATTGTGTTGCATGATCATTTACCTTAATGTTCACTTCCATATGTGCAGGTCTCCATACAACATGAGAGCTAATTATTTATGAGTTTTTATATGGTGAAGTCAGAGCTGGGGTTGAATCCAGGTCCTGCAGCCTCTGGTTCGGTGTACTTCTCTCCATCTCATGCTGCCGCTTCTGCTCTGCTGCCACAGGTGTAAACATCTGTCCAGTGGTCACCCAGATAGTCTTTTCAGGTCATCCTCATTAGTCACTTAACATAGTCTATACTCTTCCCAGAGAAGCAGTCCTTACCAGTGAGACTTAAGTTATCAGTAGTGTTTGAGGTAATGCATGGCATTGACGGAAATGCTGGTAAGAAAGTGGTACTTGGAACAAATTGGCTTTAAGAGGTCAGAACTCTTTTTTCTGTAAGATGAATGGTACCTGGTATCTCAATAGCACATACCTGGCACAGAAATGTACACTTTTTCAGAATTCAGTATATGAATATTTGATCCTGGAAGATAGAAAGTGATGGACCCAGAGTCAGAAAATGTTGGGTCTCCCTTGGAAACTACTTAGATGTTATGCATTCACTCAGATGACTGGATATGACTTCATTTCCTGGACTTTACTTCCTGTGTAAAACTGGACTTAGCTCAGTGGTTTTGGGGGAGATCCAGGTTCCATTGCAGGGTCTCAGAAGGCACCTTGCAGTAGCCAGTGCAGGGAGCAGGCTGCACAAAAAGGGCCTCGAGGAGACTTTTGGCACTTCAGTCAGACCAGCTCTGCTTTGGTATCATACTCAGTGGATTGTCTAATAGGATTTATTTAGGGATAAAAAGAAAAATTTTAAAACAACTCATTTCTTCAAGTTCTGAAGTGGGATCTAGCTCTTTCTCCCTTCCTCTCCCACACCCTCTTAATCTCAATCATAAATGGGGAAGGCTGAGGACACATACTCCCCAGTGCATCTCCAGCAAGAGTTTGGAACAAAGCAAATTTATTTCTTCCTGAGAAACAAATGGATTCACACATTTCTGATTCCTGATTGAACTTTCCCACTGTAATTCCTCATTATCAGTGTATCAACTCAAAATTAACATCTGCATACCTGAACTCAGATTCTCTCTCTCTGACAAACCAGCTTCTCAACAAAATGGCTCCAGGCTCAGTGAAAGGTATTTTTATTTTTTATCCCTCTGGTTAGCCAACATTAAAACCTTAATGTTATATCTGATTTCTTTCTCTCTCTCTCTCCCCCCCCCCACTCCCCTCTCTCCTTTAAATGTTGCATAAACTTATTTACCCAGCCACCCCAATACTTCTTGGTGTTTTTGTTGTTGTTGTTGTTTTTACAATTTCACGTATATCTGCTTTTCTAGTTCAGTTTCTACTCTGATAATCCTAATTGAGAGAAGCACCTTATCGGATGCTGAGGTAGCTGCAACCGTCTCACTGCTTCCTGTCACTACACACAATCATTCTAAATCTTTCACTACACGTAGTCAAATCCTCCTGGCCACATTAATCTTTCCAGAATGTTGCTCACACTATGTAGTCAGTAGAGCTTTGTAAATTCAACACTTCCGGATGAGATTTTAAGTCTCTCCATATTCTATCCTCATTTTAAATGTCTACTTATGTTACTCAAATTCTGTTTTAATCCAAAGAATTTGCTTTGGAATATTGACTCCTTTACTCTATCAGGAACACATACATTATTTGGAGTCGAATAGAAGTGATCAAATAGGAAGCAAAATAAGAAGGAGCAAGGCCCTTTTGCTTGTCTCCTGCCTTCGTCCAGTGCTTCTCAGTGTCAGAGCCTTCCAGGAAGCCGAGTACCAGAAAAAGATGTGTGATTTTAGATGTTCAGTCTCAGCATCAAAACACAAGAATGAAAGATGGGTTTGGAACTCAGAGACAGTCATTTTTGCATCTGAGTGATCACCAAGTCCTAAAAATTCTCCCTTGCACAGTGCTAAAACACCTCACCTCCTCATTTCCTAGCACCACACCCCTAGGGCAGATTCTCATCATGTCTCGTCCAGACTGTCCAAACGGGCTGCTAGCTTGTGTCTCTATCTCTTTCTGCCCTCAAATCCATCCTTCACACCTACACTCTACTTACTAACAAACAACCATCATCAGTAAAAGGTGAAAGATTTATACAATCTGAAGAGAAACCAGAGTATACAACCACCATCAGTTACAACTTCTGTGAAGACCTTTCAAAATCTCTTATGCTTCCTTCACTGCATTGACACGCTTCACTCTGGGCAGTCTGAAATATACCTTGCTCCATCTACATTCAGAGAACTCTTCTAGAAAGCTTTATTCCATCTGTAAGGAAGAATATCACCCCCCCCCCCAAACTTGATAGTCTTCTCTATTCTGGTTTTCAGCATCACTGAGCATCTATTGTGCCAGACATTAAAAATTTTATATTTTAATTTGTGAATTTCTCACCCTTACTAAAATATACATGCCCAGGAGCAGGTTTTGTGTTTATTATTTTTTGTATCTATAGTACTCTAGAGAGCCTGGCATGCAGTAGATGCTACAAGCTAGCTGTTGAATGAATGAATGAATGCATGCATGAATGAATGAACGATAAGTACATATACCTAACAGAACATTGAGCTGTTTGTTTTCTTGTCCTCCCAGGTTTGGACATTGTTTGTCCACAGAGAAGATTCCAGGAGATCTGGATCAATACTGCTTAAAAGGCAGGTCCTGTGACCCACAGTGCACATGTTGTCAGGGCCATCCGCAGGCAGTAAAGCAGATACAACAGTGATTCAAAAATTTTACCTTGAAAAAGGAGTTTTAACTTGTGTCACATCAAAGCCAATGAGTTTGGGAGAAAACTGAAGTTAAAGCAAGGAGGTAGCTTAGTAGGGTAGCTTACCCTTGTTACCCTTCTCCCCTGTTCTCTGAAACCTGAAATGAGTTCTTCCCTCCCTGTAACCCCTGCCTCCTCTCCATTTCCACCTCCTCATTTTTAAACACCACTGTTGGGGAGAAACGTAGTGCAGCTCCAGCTGCAGGCACTAAATCATTGCTGTACTTTGGACGTATTCTGCAGAAGGGAGTCCTGTGATGAATGGAGCTGTCCGTATTTACATTGGGTGTGCAACAGCTGTGGGGATCGTCCTGTACAATGAGTATTCTGGGCAAGCTTGGCATGTCCCCACCCCACCACCACCTCCCCGCCTCCTCTCCCTGCAGTGACAGTGACTGATTGGCCACTTCTAAGGAAAACTGCCCTTTGGAACAAAGGAATCACAATGCCCCCTCTTGTAGAGACACACACACATGCACACACACAAACACACCACAAAACACCCTTTCTCAATCTGTCAGTGCCACATGCTTTTTGGTGATTTCATATATCCCTGGATAACCTTGTAAACAGCAAAACTATTCAAATGTAGGCAGGTGGTGCAGGAGAAGCAATCTCTGTCTTTTAAAAAACTCTACTTATGGCTTGCAGAGATGTACTGCATTGGTCATGCCCACACTTATTGCCCAAGGCAAGTTGTGTCAAACACGGGTCACGCTAAAACCCCTTGTAACCAGAGCTTTTTGCCTGTAGGCTGTCCAGCTTCCTGACAGTGTTGACTTGCGTTCTGGTGCCAAAGAAAGACAAGGTGGAAAGGGGGAATAGAAACAGTAAAGATACATCACATTCATGTTGTTCTTGCTAGTTTCTAGTGCATACTCTCCCTTTTCACTTTCCACTGATAAAGCTGAAGGACAGGTGTGTGTGTGTGCTGGGGGAGGAGGATGAAGAGAAAGAAAGGGAGAGAGGGAGACGTTGTTTACTGTCAGAAAGGCTGAGCAAGTTGCATTCATTGAATTAGCTAAAATATTTTAGATGCAACATGCATCTGGTCTGCAGGCTTTTGATCTTGTATATTTTTAACTTCGCTATTTGCCACGTAAACCAAACCTGAGAAAGATTGCCGTCCGACGATACATGTTTTGAAAATCTCCTTTGAGTCTAGGAGTTCTTAAAAGTTTTGATAAGAAGACACCAAGACAGGATTGTAAAGATCTCGTGGGTAAATCACATGGTTTATTCCACCCCACGTTCTTCTTCTGAGTAGGCAACCAAAGACTCATTGGTTTGAAGCAGTGATTTTCAACCAGCGCACTGCGGCACACCTGTATGCTGCAAGAATTTTTAAAACACTACTTAGTCAGAGGCACTGACCTCTTTTACCTTAGATTGTCAAATTAAAAAATCACACCAGGCAATACACAATAGCCATCCAATGTGAATAAATAAAAATTATACCTTTTTTTTTGTCAGGCAAAAAAGATAATATATTTTTTGGTGTGCTATAGCATTTTAGTAATTCATTTTTGTGTGCTGTGAGATGAAAAAGATTGAAGATCACTGGTTGGAAGGTTTCAGATTACTCATCAGTAATTACACAATTTCTTTGCGGAGCATTTAATTGAACTTCAGTTCTTAGGTTTCCCCTTGATATGTTCCAACCTGGTCAAGGACACTTCTGTGATATGTAGCAAAGAGGCTGCATAACCTATTAGAATTGTTTCCAGGCTCTACTTCATAAACTCCTAGTGGGCCACTAAGGCCTTACAAAATGTTCTAAATTTAACAACAAAAAAAGTGCTGAAAACCACTTAGTGCACTGTCCTCCCAAACTTTCTTTGATGGTAGGCTTGTCTGCGTCTGCTCTAACCCACGGGGTGACAGCTAGCCACGTGTGGCTACTGAGCCCTTAAAAACTGGCTCATATGACTAAAAACTGAGTTTTAAATTCTGTTCACATCAATTAATTTCTAATGGAGCTGTTTAACATTAAAAAAATGTTATTTTTTTAATTTAAATTTTTTTAAAAATCACGTAGCTAATGGCTACTGCACTGGACAGCACAGATCTAGAGACCAGTGTTTCAGAAAACACCCTTGGAAAAGCGTGACAGCGGCACCAACAGCTGGGCAGACTGGCAGCGATGGCGGGGTGAGAAGGCAGGAGAAGATCTGCTTGCTTTGCTCAGGGAAGGGGACGTTGGGAATAACAGCTGCTGCCTGAGGCGGGTTTACCAGGAAGCTAATGAAACTTAACGTTCTGCGCTACTCCCTAGCACGTGTCCGTCTGGGTCCCTGGTGTTTTTCATATGGTCATGTATTTTATTGTAAATTTTTCAACAGTAATATGTGTTAAGCTTAATGGATTAAAACAGCTGTTTCCATTGGAACTTCCATTAAGTAATGTTTACTCTTATATCGGTTGGTGACTGTGTGACCATGTTCATTTTCAGAGTGAGGAAACAAGAAGTTTAGTTGGTGATACAGTGTTCAAGTTTCTGTGAAATACGTCTTCATGCTTCAGAGTTGGTTTTGTGTATATCTGTATAAGTTATTTCTAATCATTCCAGTGTAGAAATGGCTTTTACTAAGACTTCTAGTTAGAGCTCTAAGCTCAAAAAACAAATAAGAAAGTCTAAAACACTTTATCACTTTATAGCACACACATGAAAATAACTTTCTAAAGATTTTGATAAATTTGACCACATCTTAAAAATTTACACGACACTTAATAATTTGTGAAGCCCCCCAAAACTTTTCTGAATTATCTGTAATGGAAAACAAATTTTTAGCAACAGTGTTAGAGAAAAGATCAAATTACATTTTATTATCTCTTTACAGAAGATTACAAAGCATTGTCATAGAAAACATGATCAAATGAAGAAAAAAGTAAGGAAAAATTATTATAGAAGTATGTCAGAAAGTTAATTATTTTATTAAAAATTACATTATTTTTGGATTTGGGGACTGTAAAAATTTAAGTTTGAAAATTTAAGTTTCTTTCCTTTCCTAACAAAATATTTTTAAACATTTATTTTGTGTTTGTAATTTTGTACTGTTGTTTGAAAGCAACCACCTCCAAATTCTATAATTTCTAATATCTACATAGATAAGTCGACAGCTGCCAAATGAAAAAATTCTTATGTGCCTCATTTAGATCACATTGCATGTGTTATCACATTGAATCTTCTCAGTAGTCCTATGGAGAAAGTCTATTATCACCTCAGTTTTCAAGATGATGAACCAAGTCATAGATTTTGCCTAAGTTTACAGAGCTAGTAAGTAAAAGAATTAAAACTCAGACCTGCGAAGCCATATACTTCTGTTTTGGGAGTAGAAGGTGTCAGCAAACTATTGCTTGTGTTGGAACTACTAGGGGAGAAACTAAACAAATTACAAAAGTAACACATTTTTTAAAAGCTATCATAAAGCTGTGAAAGTTAAAAAATGTGGAAGAATTAAATTCCAGAAAGAAAAGAGCCTTTCCTAGGCTGGTGGAACTTCTGCTTTCGTCCTGGGGGGCATTTGCTGAGTCTAAGGTCAGGCTGGAAATAAGGGTGGCAGTAGGCAGAGAGACTCTTCCAAGGAAAAGATAAAACAGTGAAACTTTTTTTAAAAAGATTTTATTTATTTATTTTAGAGGGAGGGGAGGGTAAGGAGAAAGAGAGGGAGAGCTATCAGTGGATTGTCTTTTGCACACGCCCCAGCTGAGGACCAGGCCTGCAACCCAGGCATTTGTCCAAACCAGGAATGGAGCAGGTGAGCCTCCGCTTTGCGGGAAGAGGTCCAATTAACCAGGCCACACCGGCCAGGGCAAAACAGTGAAACTTTTGACAGCAAGGTGCACTAGCATGAGAGGTTAGAATCAGGAAGTGCCCAAAGGCAAGGCTGATTCTCCCTGCAGGACCTGCCAGGTGCTGCACTGGGAAGAGGAGGCAGAGGAGGAGGAAAACATAGGAAGGTACCATGCATACTTGCAGTGCTTACATCAGAGTAGTGTAATTGTGTGCTGCGTGCCATTCATTCTGACGGCTGTACCATAATCTGTTGTATGGCCATAAACAATTCCCTTCCCGCCCTACTTTCTAGGAGCATTTGAACGGGTTCCAGTTTTTGGCTGTCACAAGTACTGTCACAACGAACCTTCAGTCGCATGTCCTTTGGTGGGCACATTTACGTTGGGGGTGCACCCCGGTGTGGGTGAGGAATTGTTGGGTCATAGGGATATGCACACAGCCATTTCACCAAATATCAGTGGGGACCAATTTTTAATGTCTTTTTTTTAACCTTTGCTATAGATAGCATTCTTCCTGAGGCACAGCTAAGTCACAACTAAAAAGTTGACCTTATTACAATGTATCTGTATTAAAGGGCCTTGTCTTTATGTTGTCGTGGGGGTAATCGTACCTGCCGATACCCGTGGGTGACCGCGACCCGATGCGTGTATGAATCTCATACTGAGACACGCGGGGAAAGAGAGACTGGGGCCACGTGGCTGATTCCTCCCATCTCAGGAAAAGCCCCGTGGCTTGCCCAGCCAGGGTTTTTATTAGGGGCATTAGCACATATTTACATTGGATTGATTATTCATGGGATTAAGCAGAACAGGGGTAAGATTACTCATTAGCAGGGCATTAGGATGTAAATTCAGGTCCGGTGGCAGGCAGGACCAGGTTAAGGTAATATGCAGGGCGCAGCAAGCCAGAATTTTTTAAGATACATCTTTGCCTAATTCCTATTACAGAATTCCCATTCCACAGACATGATCCACACTTGCTCACACGGGAATCACACGGACCTGTGCTCAAAATGTGTAAATTCCAGAACATGCGTGTTGAAATCACTGCCACATTATGTTATTTATGAGGGGACAGAAAGGTGGAGTTCTTATAGGGAAAAGATAGAAGAGAAGGAAGCTGCAGAGACCAGAGTAAAGAAAAATGCAGAAGAAAGAAATAAAAAAAGGGAAAAAAGGGATATTTATGAAGATAGAGATCATGTTAATTGAGAAAATGGAGAATAAGTGGAGAGATGGAGGTTTTAGAATCAATGAATACACACCTGTGCATTCTTTTTTATTTGGAGCAGAAAAACATATTTTTGTAAATGTACTTTGTGTATTTTTTTAAATTAGTTGGTGCCTTTGATGTGTTGGACATGTTCTTTTAAGTGTGTTGACAAGGAGAATGTGCATCTAAAATAATTCTTTATTTCAAGTATTAGAAGTAAACAAATGTCAGAGTCTCTGCAAGACAGGGGAGGAGAACAGGAAAAGATGATTTTACATATATATGTATGTACACATACATATATATGAAAGCAAAAGAGTTTTACAGAATTAAAGATCAGCGTGGGGCAAGGGGTCGCTCCTGTGTTGGATGGCACAGGATGAAAGCCTGTTTTGCAGCCTCCTTTGAAATGGCTTACTTTGTGACATGCATACCAAAATAATTTACATTTCATTCTTCTCCAATTTGGACTCATGCTGTCTAGTCTTAAGCAGTTCTTGTTCAATCCGGGAACGTCAGAGCCCAGAGAAAAATGATAGATTATTTATCTGAAGCCTTCACTTTACATGGGAGAAAGGCTGAGCCCCACAGAAGGAATATCTTACTGAGAAATGACACAGTTGTGGTCTGTGACCTCCTTTCCGCACCCACATTCCTCCACAGTTTTCATTGCTCTGCTGTTTGTGTTTGGGGCAGTATTTCTTCCCAGTCATTAATTTATTTACACACACACACTCACGAGTGTATTCCTGTTGCTTTATTCATTGCTGTTACCCTGCATTTGGCCTTTTCCTCCTTGTCCTAAGCAGTATGCCTCTTGAACAATGGAGCAGAGCCATGTGTTCCTGATGCTTTATTTATGAGGAGGAATTACTGGGAGTTTTGACAAGAAAAATATTCAAATATAATTATAAAGTTGGAATTGAATCGTATTCAAATAGAGATCCAGACTTGCAAGATCATGTAGTCTTCATGTTAGAAATGGGGAAACTGAGTCTCAGAGTGCAGATATGTTGGCCATCTTCACCCAGATGATGAAAGGCACAGATTGGGTTAGAAATCAAATCAGTTTACTCCTAAGAAATGTGGCATAAAACGGAGTCTCCACAGTGAATTGAGGGTTGTTCCAGTGCCATAGAAAATCCAGGCCTCGACTTTAACCCTCAAGCTTAATAGAGGCGAGCCAGGTCCCCTAGATATGGCCTTCATAGCGGGAGTCCTGTACGAGCTTAGTCAATCGTAAACACTACCCAAGAGACTGAAATGAGAAGAACATCAATGCACCTACTGGGTGTGTGTGCACATGAGAGACAGACTAATCAGTACTCACTCTATGCCAGACATGCAATAAACAAAGAGAATACAGTGGTGAATGAGACAGGTTGCTGTTTATGATCTGGTAGCAAAACAAAGAAAGCAGTACCTTTTGAAAAGAGGCAGAAACTAGACAGAGCAAACAAGGAAAAAAATGACCAAGGAGATCTGTCTATGTAGAGGGTAATAATCAAAAGGTTTCTTGGCGGCAGAGTAAGAATGATAGAGGAGCAAAAATAAGATGCTATTTGAAGAAGGAAAAACTCAAGCATTTTAAGAGGTATTGCTGATTGATGAGAAAAGAATACCCAAGAATAGCTCTTTTCTCCCTTGCTCACTGATTCCATGTGGCTGTGTTGTATGCACACATAGATAAAGTGATCTCTTTTTCACTCCCTTCTCTGTGAGTTTCGTTTCTAGTCACACTCTCAGTTGGTTAATTCTCTTCTCTCTGAGATCAGAGATTAGATACAGCCTAGATTTATTGCTGGAAGACATAAAAAGAAGTATTCCTATCAAGGATTCAAATGATTAAATATCCCAACACAGAAATACTTTTAAACTTCTCATATACTAGAATTTCTCTCTCCTGCAGATACCAGGGCTGCTGCTACCCAGGGCTCTGAGTAATGGGGAGCAAGGACAGGAGGCAGAAGGATAGAGGCAGCAAAGAGATAAAGACCAGGACTGAGAAGCAGGGATGAATTTAAAAATGTGGTTGGGAGAGACTGTGAGTCAGAAAGGACGAAGACAAGGATAGAGGATGAAATTAAATATGAGTAGCATTAAAGAGACACTGCTTCTGGTAGCTTTGGGCTGAAATTGGGAGCACTAACCCAATCAGACAGGAGAACAAACGCAAAGGAGAGAAAAGAGCATTAAACATCTTTCCTGATCCTCTCTCTTGATCATTCACCCTTGACTTTCATGCTAATATCCAAGAACTCTCCTTTCCTTATGTTCCAGAATGCCAGAACTGGAGAGCATGGGGTGGCACTTTCAAAAGAGCATTTGTCCCCACACATTGCATGCTGGACCTGGTGGCTCCATTCATATCGTTTGGCCGAAATCCTCACTCTTGTCTGACTGTGGAATTTTTCATACAAGTCAGGAATTCAAACTTCTGTTAAAGTTATTAAAAAATCTAGTAATATCTGACTTTCACACCCACTCGTGTCATTAGTTGAAGTCAAATGCCAACCGTCCCCCTCAGGTAGGGTGTGGTACTGCCGGTCCTCCGCAGCCTCCGCCTGGTCTCCCCGCTGGCTGCTTTGAGTAGGCTGCGTAGGATGTGTTCCGGTTCTTCCACCTCCCGTCTCCCCACAAACCCACATGCACATCGTATGTGTCAGAAAACAGAGGCCAACGCAAGTCGAGGGACTGCCCTTAGTCACGGTGAGTTTTAGGCAGAAACCAAAGTAGAGGCCCAGTATTCAACTTGTAGCTGAGGTTCTTTGTCAGGCAGGATTTCCACACAGTAGGCCTCTTGTCACAGCTAGTCATGCCATCCACAGACTCACCCGGAGTTCCACCCACCTTGGATCCTTTGCCTCGGGTTTGAGATTCCAGCACCACCTCAGAGTTAGTGGCGGTCTCGCAGTTTGCCCAGGCCATTCCTCCCATTTCACAGAAAAAGAAACTGAGGTCCTTAGTGTCTACTCGACTTGCCCAGGTGACTGTCTTCATGAGTGAAAGGATTGACTTCACAGCCCCTGTCTCCCTCCTCCTATCCCCATTCTGTATGTAGCTAAACTTAGGGTTCAAGCCCCAGGATCCTCCAGGGCTTGTATTTAATGTTACTTCCTCTTTATGTTGCTTTCCGGGTCTTAGACCCAAACACTTCCAAAGCTCTCAGGCACTTCTCTTGTCTGGTTTTGAAGTTCCTAACTGTGCCTTTGCTGACTTTTTCCCCCTCTCAGTCCTTCACTGCCCTCTGCCCTAGTCCACAGCCGTGTGGTGCCCCCCCCTTTCTATTCCATCAGATTTCATTTTACCACGGTTTCCTCCAAACTCTTCTAATTTAGTCCGAGGTTGACTTTGACACAGCGTTATTTTCTTCGACCCTTCACTGTAGCCATCTGTCCAAAAATGTATATTATTCTTTTTATGTCTCTTAGCAGTCTCCCTCTCAGTCCTCTATTAAAATCTCAGATCCTGTCATTTTCTCAAAGAGAGCTGTGGGACTGCTTTCCAGGGTCTGGGAGGAGCGGTGGGGAAGCGCAGGCCGTCAGTGCCAGCCCTCATCTCTGTGCGGGGTGTGTAAGCGCATCTGCTCTGCAGAATGACGCCTGCGCCTCCCAGCCTCTCCCGGCCTTGCAGACAGATGTTGCATTTTCTCCTCTCCCGGAGCTCTGGCCCTTAGATGCCTTCTCTCTTTGGACTTTGTGCTTCAAACAAGGAACCTGGATGGAGTTTGTTGCCGGTCTGGTCTTAAGAGCTTGGGAGAGGTCTATTAAAGTGTAACTTTTTATAGACTAGGGATGCTTCCATCCTTAAAAACGAAATAATGGTGAAAGCTTAGGCTAGAAAGGTGAGGAGTTAGATTATGAACAAAAATGAGTGTGAAATGTTTTACAAACCAAAATCACTGAATTCCTTCTTCTAGTTGTCCCCTTTTAGATTTTAACAAAACAATTTCAACTCCACAAGAAAGGGAAAGTGGTAGTGAGCGGATAGGAGGAAGGAAAGGACACTATGGGGAAAGGAGAGAGGAAAAAAGTACAGTGGTCCCCTGGGTTTTTACTAATGGAACTTGAAGAGTTGAATTACAAAATAAATGGAAACCAACATATCAAGCTGAAGGTTAGATTATTGCCTTTTAAGAAAAATTTTCTGATGTGTGAACCCTCAATAAGTAGTAATAATCAGCTCTTTCCCAAATCTAAGATGCTGGCACGCCATCATTACCATAACTATACCTGAAGAACAATTTTGAGCTTAGGAAAAGTTTCTCACGTATCCTCTCTTATTTTATTCATGGCCACAGTCCTAATGATAGATTAAAAGGAACAGGGGAAGGTTCTACTCTATCTCCAAAACTTCAATCTGCAGGGCGTCCATCGAACAGGCCTTTTGCTACTTGGGGACCACCGATAAGACCATTGAGCAGTTCCTGAATTTCGTGCAGGGTCAGACACCTTTCCTAAAGTGCACGTTACCCCACTTTGTCTTTACGAAAGACCAACATTAGAACAATGAGAAGAGGATTTTCACTTTTGAAAAAAGGTAGAAAGAAAGAACAGGGGTCAGCATTTGTTTCGCAGCCAGCCCTTACAGAGGCAGGACACATGCCAAGGAGGGAGTGGCCCCATCAAGCTCCTTTCCGGGGAACTACACTCAGCACCAAGCTCCTATAGTCTTGAATTGTGTCTGTGAGCACTTGTGCTTTATCTTGATTTATTCTGTGCATCTGTTAGTGAGAGGTGTCCTAAGGCAGGGGTCCCCATCCTCTGGGCATGGATGGACCCATACAGGTCAGGGCTTGTTAGGAACAGGGCTGCACAGCAGGAGGTGAGCTTGAGTGCAGTAATGCATTTGAATCACCCCAAAACCATACCCCCACCCCCATCTGTGGAAAATTGTCTTCCACAAAACCAGCCCCTGGTGCCAAAAAATGTTGTGGACCGCTGGCCTAAGGTATCACAAAAGCTTTAGAGAGTTCACATGGGCGTTAATGCTTGCATAAAACTAGACGTAATCTCACAGTGAACAAAATAGACATTGAAATTAGCAGTAATTGCTTCTTTGCTTCCCGCCATTTCAGCTTAAGAAAGGTTTCACAGACACACTCTACTTTTGGACAGCCAGGGAAACCTGTCCTCCAAACCTCCCAGAGAAAACGATATGTGAATTGGCCTGTGGGCTATTTGTAAACTGCCAAATGCCCTCAGGACCCCAGCTAGCCTTCTCAGACACTTCAAAAAACACTTTGCTGAATAATGACCATACCCACTGTCATTTCCAAACTCCAACAATTTTCCAGGCACTCAACATTTTATTTTCATTCTCCATTCAAGTTTTTATTATCACCATATTTGCAACTGAGGAAGTAGAGGCTCAGAGAGGTTAATTGATTTGCTAGGGTCACACAGCCAATAACTGGTGGCATTTAAGTTGGAACCCATGTCTCCCTACTCAAAATTCATTTTTCCCCAATAATATCATACTGCCTGCCTTTCAGGAAATGTGTGGAAGAGGAGAGGTAAAAATATGACCTCACATCAAATGATTCTATATTTTTTATCTTTTTAATCAGCCCCTTTTCTTTTCTCTTCCATAAATGATTCATTAGCAGAGGATGAGAATCATTCAACAAATGAATAAATGAATAATGACATCTTTCCTGAGATTGCACATTCTGGAGGTGATGGACTGGTTCTTCCCCCATGGCCTCTTCAAGTTGGAAAATTGCAGGTGGATTTTGGCACATGTTGAATATGTCTTACAGAGAGAAGAAAATCCACTTATGGAGTCATCCTCATCGTACCAGGACACCTGCTGGATTGCAGTCAAATTGCCAATGAATAATTAAAAGCTAATTTCCATAAAGTGATTTGCCATCATCTTTTATTGGTTCCTGAATTACACTCGGATGAGCTACACTTTAGAGAGATAGTGGCTGGCTTTAATAACTCTGAGCCACCCCCAGTGGCCAAGCAGGAGCCCCCAGTGTCCAGAAAAGGGGATGCAGGTGTAAGACTCGACGTGTATTGCTGATCACGGCAGGAAAACGGGTCCTCGGAAGATTGCTGCCGAACTGAGCAGAGCACAGGAGGTGGTAGCAAAGCTCAAAGACCTGAGGCTGATGCAATAACCTCTAGATGCTAAAAGGCACCTTCGTGAGAGTTGGCTCTGTGAATTTGAACCACATGTATTCCACGGTGCTGAAAAGAAGAGGGCTGTCTGGCCCCGCTCTTCAACTCTTCAACTGTGCCCACACGGCCAAAGCCGGGACAAGACACCTTTGGTGCAACTGGTTTGGTACCTCTTTAACTTACTTTGGGCACCAGAATATATAAAAAAAGAAAAGAAAGAAAATCTCATTCAGAACCCAGCTATGTAAAATGGATATACTTGGAGGGGTTCTTTTAGTAGGCTGAGTGCCTTTTTAGTAGACCAATTTGTAAACGTATCAAAAATTTAAATGTGCATATTCTTCAACACATTTCTATATTCCAGCCTCTCACGAAAGTCACAGGTGCACGGGATGTTGTGCAGAAGCGTGATGTTTGCAGTATTGCTTGTAATTTCCAGAAGGGAAAAAACTTATCAATAGAAGAAAATCCAAATAAGCTGTTGTATAATTTTTAAAACAAATGAGCAAAGTTTATATGAGCTCACACCAGAAGATATCCAATATCAATTCCTGTTAAGCAAAGTTTCATGATATAGATAATACCTTAATATGATATAAATTACTTCTCAAGTGCGTACGCACAGTATGTATATGTGACATATATACATAATATGTTTCTACATATATATACATGTATATGTATACACACATGTATTGAATATCTTTATGTGGAGGAATATAGACTAAAAGCAATTCACATATTAAAACTTATTTTTTATATTTCTAGATTGTGTGGTATTTTTTTAAATGCTGACCAAATCTCTTTTGTAACTTTCTGTGTATTGCTTTTATAATTTCATGAGTAGATTTTTAATTTCAGAGATAAATTTCTCTTTCAGATCAATTTTTCTATAGAACCTATTATTTTATTGTGGTTTCTATTGTTACTTTTATTCATTTTAATTATACTTATTTTATAGTCACTCCAAGATTTTTCTGTTTTCTCAAGTTTATGGGGTTCTAATTCTCTTATTTCTTGTTTTCTCAATCTTCCTTAAGGTGAATAGGTTTGTAATTTTCTTTTTTAATTTGAGCACATCTTCAGCAAAACAGTTTTGTTCCCCATGAAAGTTTGTTTCCCTAGGTTGCAGAAGTGTTTTTATAAAGTGGTTTTACATATGGCTATTTTAAGAATCAAAAGGTTGACTGATCCTTGACCAGTTTTTTTTAATGATAATTTCTGATCTTGGGATTCTAATCCAATATAGGAGTTATGGATTTAGATTCCAGGTCTACATGTAACGCAGATCTGAAATTTTGAATCATTAGAGGAGATTTTTCTCTACCTATTTAAAACCCTAGAAAAATTCTTCCTGATTTTTAGACTAAATTAAGGAGAGTCTTCCTACGTTTCTTTCAACAATAAGAGAACTCTGGAGACTTCTATTGTTCTGTCTGAGCTCCAGATTCTTACCTGTTTGTGGATGTCACAAAGTTACCCCTCCTTTTTCCTGATGGAAGATGGAGGAAGGTAAACTCTGATTGCCAGTCAATTACCAGCCTTCAGAACCTCCATCCCACCCGAGAGAAATCGGCCTTGCTTCTTTACTGCATGCATTGGTTTTATTTCATGTGTTCATCACTTAAGTAATTATTTTACTCCCTCCCTCAAGTTCTGCTAAGTGTTTAAACACATTTTCTGTTATACTTTTTTTTTTTAGTACTTCTATATTTTTGCAGTGGAAAGGAGGATCTGTACTAGCTCAGTCTATCCTGTGGTCAGACTTTCTCTATTTTCTCTGCAAATAGAGAAAGGAAGTAGAAATCAATTAATCATCCCCTAGCTCCCTGAGGTTCCTTTCTCAGGTTTTAAGGAATAATTGTAATAATAAACAATGTTGATGATTTGCCAAGTGCCAGGAATTTTTAAAAGTAATTTGTGTGCATTAATTCATAATTAAGTAAACTATGTGTATTAATTCATAAGTAATTATGAGGATTATATAATCTTCATAGTCCTGTGTGGTAGATATTATTAAATACCATCCCCATACACTGACGAGGAAACTGAGACACAAAGAGTTCAGAGGACTTGTTGAAGGTAATGCATTGTGTATCAAGTAGAACTGAAATTTGCAGTCCAGACAGCCAAGCTCTAAATGACTGCCCCTCGAGTAAATTGAAGATTGTTACTACAGTTCACCCCACCTCCCTTCTGTACCAGTATTGGCAATGAGGCATAGAAATTCACCAGGGAGTATTATACAATTCTTGAAATCTGAGCAGTTAGAGTTCATGGGAACAAAGGATAGCGCTGTCCAGATAGACCTTCACATTATGTCTGAAGCCGATACCTTCAGACAAAATGATACCGAACAAAGCTCAGGGCTCCTTCTGAATTTGAGTCACTTTTAGCCATTTTGGAACCTCTGTGGGATCTTATAAACACACCCGTACATCAGGTAGGTAGGTAGGTAGGTAGGTAGGTAGGTAGGTAGGTAAACAGGTGGGTAGGTGAGTAGGTGGGTAAAGATGGTATAGAGAAAACTGGGAAGAGGACATGTTAGTAAAACATTTTATGGGTGACATAGAGTGCTGACATTTTTTTCTCATCCACTGCAATCTGTGTGGAATTTTCCTTTTCTAGAGAAAAGGAAAGTATGTGTTAAATGAAGCCTTTGACTCCATTGATCAAGTATGACATCTGGAATATGTTTGCCGAAACCAGTTCTCAGCTTCATTACGAGCAGCCTTTCCTGAAAAATCAAGACCATTCTGAATGAGGTCAATGGAGTGAGAAATGGCCCAGGATGAACATATAGATGAGATTTGGATGGGAGGATAATTTCGCCACAGTATTTCACCAGTAGAAAACCACAAAAATAAAATGAAATGTCTTTCTAGATCAACACATTACTAGAAAAATGAGATGAACTTATAATTAGTTTAGTAGGAGATGAGACTTTGGTGGTACCCTAAAGACTTTGGATAATTAGTTCATTTATAATGTTTTATAAGTTGCAGGGAATTTATTGATAATTAATAGAAATAATTAGTTAATGGTATTTGAAGCAAAACTCCAATCAACAGTGTTGTTCGTTTGGAACTACATAATGATCAGAACAAGGACATTATTTTTAAGATTGATATACAAGTGAAATATTTACTCAGAACTTCTTACATTTCACTGTATATTACTATGCTGAGAATGAGCAAGGGTGGAGTGGAACAAAAAATTATCTTGCTTTCACACTGCACACCCAACGTAACAATTAACTAACACTGAAAAGCAACAGGGCAAGGAGGAAGAAAACATCTTCTATTACCAACACAAAGAACTTTCCTGTCCCAGGGGACCATTAATATGCCCTGTGGTGAACGGCACTGCCCAGCACAACCGCACTGATGGGGTTTTTCTCTCTCTCTCTGCCATCCAATATGATGGGCACTAGCTACAGCTATCGAGCACTTGAAATACAGCTAGTGTGATTGAAGGACTGAATTTTTTTAATGTTAAATGTTCATTAATTTAAATCTACATAGCCACGTGTCCACTGGATGCTCTTCTGGACATGCAGGTATAGAAGTAACTGAGTGTCTCCCAATGGGCAGAGAGGGATAAATGCAGATTCCGGGACTCGGACTTACATGTGGGCATGTATCTGGAGACACTCTTCATCTCCGCTCCCACAGGCCCTCCTTGAGTGATGTCTGTCCTTATCTGGGTATAAAAAGTCACATTCCTCTTAGATTAATAGGAGATTACTGGGGCCAAAACTCAGTCTACGAAGGTCAGCAGAATCTATTTCATTCCTGCTCACATAATAAAACATGATTAGGAAACTGAATCCTCCTATACCCCAAACCCACCCTCTTCTAGTAACTTACATTTGAAAGAAAAGAGTAAAAACCTGTGTCCTTACTACAGAGTATCATTCTCCCCAAAAGGTGAAATTCTACCTTCAGAACCCATCTTTTGGGTATAAAGATTTTATTCTTGAAAACTTTTTGAAATGTAAGAACATTACTTACCTAACATGATGAACACATACAACTGTATAATGAAGGAACTCATGAAAAACCTTAGTGGTAATTAATTTAGCAGGTTAACTAGCCTTCTGGGAATGTGATACAGGACTAGTACATTCCTCTAAGTACTTCTGTCACTTCCAAATTGCTAGTTGAAAACAGAACTTAGAGACTTCCTTTGACAAATGGAGAAACTGGGGTTCAGAGAAAATTGAATGGCTTGTCCAGTTAGTTAAAAGTGGCAGGTTGTGGTAAAGTATAGGTTTCCTAAATTCTAGCCTAATTCCTTTTCTAATGCACTCACCTAGGAATATCCACATAAAGATAGCCTGTAACTTTTATATGGGTATACAAATTCTTATTAGTCGTAGAATTTGGAGCTCCATGTGCTAAGTGGGATTCTAAGGCTGTATCTGAACTCAGTGGGAAAGACTCCATAGCTCTATAATTAATTGGTGAGGTGTGTCATGTGAGTAGGAGGATGGGCACATGTACCAGGTATATTTGCCATCCCTGTTTTCAAGTGTCTATGTAGGTGCCTTGGGGGATAGAAAAATCTGGGCCAGGAAAAAGCGTAACAGTTATATTAAGTAATGTATAAAGGGAAGATTAGATTCAATCTTCTTACAGTAATGTATTTTAGGGATAACATTGGGAAGAAAAATAGTAATTCTCTGAAATAAACATGGATTCTGGTCTCAGGTCTAACCTGTACCTGCTATGTGTTTATGAAAGAGTTATTTTCCTTCTCTGAAGTCCAGATGTCTCTTTTGTAAAATAGCAACAATAACAACACTTCTCAAATTTGCTGAGAGCATTGTGTGAGATTGATGGATGTTGCCCATCTATCAGGGCACAGCATATCATAGATGCTTAGTAGAATACGTCATCCTTTGTGTGGGTCTGTATTCGTCTACAAGTTCCCTAAGCACAGGATTTGCGATGAAATAATGTCTTAATTATCATGTCACCTCCACACATCATCCTGTAACACCTATGGGACCATAAACACAGAGAATCATCAAGGTCTTATAAAACCCTAACCCACAACAAACAACAAACAAACAAAAAATACATGAAGGGTATTTCCAAATAGTGCAATATAACCTGAAATCCTCTGTGTCCCAGGTCTCACTTTTGGAAGGCCTTCATGGCATTCAGTTCTGAGAAAGATGGCGTCTCCCGGCTGCTCTTTCCCCACCTGTCCTCTGTGCCGTGCTCCTTGGTGGGTTGTCATCGATCTCTTATCAACTCTATCTCCTCACTTGAGCATCGCTTCCATTGTTCATTATTTCAGAAAACTTTGTTAAGCCCTGTACACTCTGCTTAGTGATGGAGATATAATGGTGATAAGTACAGACGTGGTCCCAAAGCTCCTGAAACTTGAGCCCAGTGGAGAAGAGAGAGAATTAAATAAGCTAACCTATCCCCACCTATGGTCTTGGTTCCTTGGGACACTGTCAGTTCTCTGAATCCCCACAACTTGAGTGCACAGGAGAGAGAACTCTCCCCCCCGTACTTTCATATCCATCCTATCTTCTCTCAGGCCCTGCCTTCTTTTTCTTTCATTTTTTATGCACAAGCCTCGTGGTTATCTTGCTAGGCTTTCTTTCTAAATGAGCCACAGACTTACCTCTCCAAGACAGTTTCCTGTGCTATAAGACATCAGCCGTGGTTATGCTATCGACTGGTTAATCAGAACACAGCCTAATTACAGACATATTGTGTGTGACTTTCTATCTTGATCAGATAATCGAAGGTGACTAATCACTCAAATATTGAGGGAGAGGGGTGCATGATGGGAGCGATGCTCTAAGACAATAACCCTGGTAAGACTGTGCAGGGTATCTTGGTGTGGGGAGGGGCGGGGGTATTCTGGGGGCATGCTGGAATTGGACTAGATGAGAAAGAATGGCAGTCCATTGATGAGACATCCTGAAAGAAGATAAACTGACTAAAATGAAAATTAGTGGCACTGTAGATATTGATTTTCATGGAACATTCAAGGAACACGTCATTTGTAAAGGAAGGTTCACTGGCACTGTGTTTGCACGCCAACCCCATTACAGCTTTATTTCGATGTGTGTGGGAACCATCTGTTCCAGCTCACGGGAGGGCCAGGTCCGCATCACAGGCGTCCCTCCTCAAGGTCCAATCACAGCACCTGATGAAAAGTTTCCTGATGCGATGCTTGACTGAAAGCTAATGACAGGGAACACTTCATTTTTCAAAGTGTGCTTTTTCTAAGAAGCAAGTATGCTCGTTGGTGATTGCTTTTCTCCTCCCTGCAGCCCATAGAAGCAGCATGAAGAGCAGAGGACATGAGAAACGAGAACAATTCTCCATTAATTTTTCTCTTACATTTATTCTTTCATCCATTCAATAAGTACAGGTTGATGCCTGCTATTTGAGATCCTGCAGATACACCTGTGAACTAGGCAGATGAACTTGTCAAAGTGATTACATGTGGGGGAAGTAGACAATAATCAATTAAAACAATAAAAGATGTGTTACCAGGCAGTAATCTGTGCTTTGGTAAAATACATCGGGCTGATGAAATGAAGAGAGACTGGGTGCTCACTCTTGGTTGTATGGTCGTGGACAGATTCTCTTTAAGCCGAGGCTCTAATATCAGAAAGTCAGCCTTGCAAAATTCTGGGGGAAGGTGCATACCAGGCAGAGGCCACACCCATGGCCAACTTCCTAGAGTCAAAAGGATTTTGGTGTGTTTGAGGTACCGAATCGGCCAATGTGGCTGGAGCAGAGAATTGTTTGAGATGCGGTGCTGTGGCAGGCAAGGGGCCAGTCACATAGGACCATGAATGTCAGGATTAGGGGCTTGAATATTTTTCTATACATAATGATTTCAAGCCTGGGAATGACATGATCTGATTTAAATGTTGCCAAATGCTGTTAATCCCCAGGAAAGATGTCTGGCCTATCTATGCATCCATCACTCAGTTTCTCCCTCTCTAAATGAGGACCTGATATCGGCCTTCAAACTCTCCAGAAAGGAGAGAAATGAAATAAAATCCAGGGCTCCACAGCTCCTTTCTACAAACCTTTCTTGATTTCTCCTCCCTTCCTTTCAGGCCAGAAATACCATTGCTCATTGAATATTTATGATACTGGGTTGGTGTTATCTGTTAACAGAACTGCCTGGCTGCTTCTCTCTTTAGAGTGTAAATGTATTGAGGCCTTGCATCCCCAGTCCTAACTCAGGGTTCGACTCATTGGATGTCCTTTGTGATTTGGCCCCTGACCACATGTCCTATTTCACTGCCTATGATTATCACATCAGAGTCAAAACCCAAAGGGAGCCCAGAGTTTCTGTTTATTTAGCTATGGAAGATTCTCCCTTCCCCTTTCTACCTCCTGAAGAACTCCAAATTTTTGAAGTCACCAAGTGTCACATCAGCTTTGGTTCTCTCCTTCCCCTTCAAACCTGACATACTTAACGCCTCCTCTGGGCTCCCAGAGCAGGGTTACTTCTCTCCTGCACTTAGAAGTACACTGTGTGTGCTTGTCCTACTAGAACATAAACTCCTTAAGGGCAAGTACCTTTCCCTTCATTTCCACATGCCTGTCTGTGGTGTTATTCTTTGCACACAAGATTCATGCAGTACATATTAATTGAATAAAAGAGTAACCAAGGGAAGGAAGGTTAAGTAGATAAGAATCTCAGTGTAGTATATGCTCCACCATTAGAATATGTCTCCCAGAACTCCACCTTCAGAGAGGGTGGCTGATAGTTGACAGAAGCCCCAGCTGTTGTGCTCTGAAACCCACGTCTGGGGCTCTCTGAGCAGATTCCTACTCCTACTCCATGTTCTCTCCCAGGTACTTTTCCAAGTAAAAGCCTTGAACACTTAATCCTGCCTTGGCTAACAAAGTGATCCTGTTTAAGTCATTTATTGAAAAGCAATTATTCAGGACCCACTATGTCAGGCGTTTTGATAGTGGCCTGTGATTCAGCTTCAACAAAATGCAATCACTAGATTCAAGGATCTAGTTGTGGATAAAGACTGGCAAGTAGATATGACACAAAGGGAAAATTGCCAGAACCAAGGAAGTCAGTGGGCTATAAGATCTTAGTGTGGCGCCAAACCTAACCTAACTCTGCCTGTATGTTGGTTGTAGTGGGGATGCAGGGAGAAATCACAGAAGGATTCGTAGGGGTAAAATGGGAAGTGTGGGTGTAGGTAAGAGTTACCTAGAAAGGCAGAGGGATCATGACCCAAGGAGGGACACAAGGTGCTCCAGTCAGGACGAATAGGAAAGAAGCCTCCAGTACCTGAAGGAAAAGTGGAGGTGGCAATACAATATCAAAGACGGTAGTGGTGAACAGGGGCAAGGACAAGAGGAAAGGCCGTAAGGCTAGAGCTCGGAGCTCCCAGTTGATAAAGCCGTTTGTTTGGATGACTGGTTTCCCTGACTCTGAGTCTTCAATGCAGGAAAACAGAAAGCAAGGCGTTTAAGGTCAGATTACTCCTTGACCAGATACCCTTGAACACAAAGCTTGAATTCATAATCTTGGGGGGCCTTGGGCATAGCCCCATGTGTCCACTACCCCAGCAAAGCCTTTATTTGGTGTATAGTTCAGTGGTCTGGATCATGGTCTGGCGGTGAAACCAACAAGTTCCCAGATGATACTCTCGTCCCAGGTCTATCACTTGCCAGTTTTGATTTAAGGCAGGCAATTAAGTCTCTGAGTCTCGGTTTACTCATCTGTGACTTGGAGATAGTTATATTTTTAAAGTAAAAATAAAACGCAGTGCTTATGAAGCCAGCCTCTGTGCCAGGCAGTGTAATCAGTGCTTCGCACATTTATTTTATTGACTTCTAGGACATATTGTGTAGTTGCACGGGTAAGACATATCTCAAGGTCACAAAAACTGATAAATAGTAGGTCTGGCATTTTCCTCAAATTTATTCCATTAAAAAAAGCATGTACATGTTTTAAGTTAAATACTATTCAATTAATGTGACACATTGGTAAAGTGTTCTGAGCTTTTAGTCCTCACTGTTATACCTAATTCTCCTGGTGGGGACTCATATCCTGATTTAAGAGGCAAGGACTTAGGAGGTCAAGGCCTGAGAGCAAAGTCAGAGCCAGACTCTACATTCAACAGGATAGGACTCAAAGAAGGTGCAGGGAGGAGAGGCGGAGAAGGTGCGGGCAGGTCAGCAAGAGGCAGTGACAGGCAGAAGCCAGGCCTCCGTAGGATGAGGAAACAGATCCTAACAGGACGAGAGAGAGGGGATTTAAGGAGGAAAAAAAAAAGAAGATTCATGGACAGTCACAAATAAGTAGTTTGCCTGTCAAAAAATTACTCTGACCTGCACATTTAGGCTGTAAAAATATATCTTCAATCAAGAAAAGCGGTGCTCTTTCCAAGGACAATTCAAGGCAGCATCTTCCGCTTGTCTCACAAAATTAATCGGAAACGCACACACACACAGGATGAGGCAGAACAGAAGCTCCGTTACAGGCTCCCATCATCTGTGCGAGGTGGGAGGCAGTGGCGGAAGACGCAGATTATCTGGGTTCTGACTTCGGTAAAGTGAGAGAGGGCATGAAGTGGATGCAGAGGACGGTAGGGATCTTAGAGTTCCAGTTTGTCCCCGGTTGCTTTGCATTTTTAACCTGTATTTATAAGTATTATTATAAGATATACATTTATATGCATGCATTGATTGAGCTTTCATTATGTGTTCAGCAAAGTGCTAAACTTGTTTTCTGTTACCTAATTTAATCATCCCCCAAACCATATGAGGTAGGTATCATTATTAGCTCCATTTTACATATTAAAAAACCCTGAAAATCCAAGTCTCTGGTCAATGTATGCCTCCATTTAAAAGACATGACTTAGCATGGCAATTGAGAAGAGATTGTACTGGAATTAAGTCCAAAGACTAAAGTCAGATTCTCATTTCTTTCATACCCTAGCTTTGGGACCTTGTGCAACACTATTTTAACCAATTCTATCTATTTCTCTTCAATTCTATCACTAATATCCTAAGGGCAAGGCATCGTTACATTTTGTTTAGACACTCGCAGTATCCTGTTTTATCTGCCTGCGGTGGCAGCATTTACTTTGTCCTCCCTATAATGCATTGTACAGACTATCCCGAGTGAGTACAGGTGGAAAGGTAGGTATCAAAGATGACTCTAAAGGTGTTGCTTGAACAACTGGATAGACGTGAGTGCCATTCACTGAGGTCGGAGTCATCAGATTCTTGAACAGTGGTCGCTAAATCTTAGTCATGATGAGTGAGAGGTATGGTGTGATCTGTATTATCTTAATTTTCTTCTCACTCTACCTGCACCCATTTTAGTGGGTTGTGATTTAAATGAGGAAATGGAGTGCTATGGAGGATTATCTCATGGTTACTGTATAAGGTGCTATTTACTAGGACTATTTTCTTTTCCTTGCGCCACCGCATAGAATCATGGGGAAGTTTTGCAACAAATACATGCAGAGTGGCCGAAGCCATTTAGAGGATAACTGCCTTAAAAATGTCCATTAAGATAAACAAGGGGGCAGACAGCTCTTGCTGTCCTGTGAGTCTGTTTCCTTTTATTGGTTTGCACAAAAAAGATGATTCCCTTTTATTCAATTTATCTCCAACTGTATATTCCCTGTTGTTTGAGGCAAGATGTGTGAGATGCTAATTCCGCTGAGTATATCAGAAATACAGACACTAACATGTTCTAAATTCTAATCCCACTTCTAAAGCAGGAAGGAATGATGATTTGGGCATAAGTAGCAATCCACAAGGCTAGTCACAGAAATCTGCATCATTACAAGATAATTTCTAGAGAACAAGAGCCTATTTTCAAAAATAGACCAGAAAATGCTACCAATATTATTTATTCTTTCTCTATCCTCAAGAGCCTTCAATGAATTGCCTCTGCATCATTTTAGCACTGGGCTCATTCTATGACACATTAGATAAATATTTTATTTTTAAATCTGTCTTCTCTACTGCATTAAAAACATAAAATTAATGCTCACTCATTGAGTGTCTCCTTTATGCCAACCACTGGTCTGGGAGTATTGCATGCACGTCCTCACTCAGTTCTACTACTACCTCTTTCTATTTCACAAACAAGGGTCCAAGGTTTAAAGCCACTGGTTCAGAGTAGTCAGGTGACAAGTGCAGATACTTTGATTCAGATTCACATCTGTTTGTCTAGTATACTGTATTCAGGGATCATTTTTTTATCTTAGTATGTTTCATTGGCCCAACCATATATAGCCAATAGTTTAGCACATTCATAAGTCAAACGTTCTTCTCAAAATAGTCTTGTCTAATCGATGAAGAACCTGAAACCCAGAAAGAGTAAATCATATATGAAAACACATGACTATAATACAGCTGGTCTTAAAACTCAATCCTTTAGCTGATTCAGATTATTTCTCCCAACCATGCCTTTCCTCCCAGCACAGCTTCAAGCCCAGAGATTTGGGGACTTACCATTCAACACGTATCCTCGCCTAGGCATCCAGTTCCCATTTCTTCCCTAATGATGGGAGGAATTACATAGGAAGTAGCAATTTCTCCATGATCTGAGATCACAGCATGCAGCTAATTATAGAAATAAATAACTGGTGACTGGAACCATCTGTCCTTCCTTTGGCGAACACCTTGCTTTCCTGTGAAATTAGTGTCACCTGCAACTTGCAGGCCCCTCAGAGGCACAGGGGATGCCCCCTCCACATTCACAGGTCGACTGCTTTGTGACTCCCAACCCACATTCACAACCCTATGGGCCATCACACATCCCCAGAGACACACAGCTCATGAAGCCAGTCTCATTCCTGAACTCTTTCCAGAGCTGAGGGAGCACAGAGCAAGGGCAGGGCTGGGGCCTCAGTCCTGGGGGTGTAATTGTGGGCAGCATGGATGTAAAGGGCCGTCACTCTCACATCGTTCTGCACCATGGCAATATCTCACACCGTTCATTTCCCATGGCAGAGACACCTGCTCACTCTGTCCAGTAGCAACATGGATTCTACTTCAATTTCCAGCCTTCTAACTGTGCGATCTTGGGTAAATCATTGTACTGCTTTGACCATCAGTTTCCTCAAATGCAATTTGGGAGAAATAATAGGACCTACCTGTTAGAGCTGTTGCAAGAATTATACAAGATATAATGCATAGGAAATAGTATGTAGTGTAGAAGCATTCAATAAATACATTGTGGCTTCCATTCATCAGAAGTGAAAACTCTAGTTATAACAAAACAAAGGGGCAATTAATCTGGGTTGCAAAGACCCTAAGGAATCTACAAATGCTCTGAAAATATGTGAAAATTTTTGTGTACATGATCCTTATTTTCAAGGTTATATACTGTAATGCATAATAAGAAATATATATTTTGTCTTCCTATTTTTGACAGAGACCTAAAACCTTTGGAATTTCCTAAGTGATGATGGTGATCAAGTTGTCTTTTGTTATGTTAATGAGATGACTTTTGTAAAGCAGCCTAAGGATGGGGGCTGGATGCCAGGAGAACCAACCAGGTGATTAAATAATTGCAACTTTCAATCCCATCCTTTGACCTTGGTGAAGCAGAGAGGGTCTAGAGGTTGAATTAATCACCAATTGCCAATGACTTCACTATGTAGTGAAGTCTCCATACGAATCCGAAGGATGGGCTTGGAGAGCCTCTGGGTTGGTGAATAAGTGAAGACTAGGGTGAGTCGCACATCTGGAAGGGCATGGAAGCTCCTAGCCCTTTCCTTGTACCTTGCCCTATGCATCTCTTCCATCTGGCTGTTTCTGAGTTATATCCTTTTCTAATAAACCAGTGATATACTAAGTAAAATGCTTTTCTATATTCTGTGAGCTGCTCTAGCAAATTAATTTAACTCAAATTAGTGTCTGTTGGAACCTCTGCTCTATATAGCTGGTTGGTCAAAAGAGCCCAGGTGACAACCTGGACTCGTGAGTGGTGTCTGAAGTATGGGGAGAAGGAGACGTCCCTGTAGGACCAAGCCCTTAACCTGTGGATCTGACTCCATCTCCAGGTAGGCAGTGTCAGAAGTGAGTTGAATTGTAGGACACCCAGCTGGTGTCAGAGCATCTGTGTCCCCTTCCCACCCCCCAGCAGTGGGACTGGTTACAGAACCCTTAGAGGAGGCGGAAATGATTCATAACTTTAATCAAAATCTCAATGGCATCCTCTGACATCCTCCCACCTTCCAAATTTACAGACTGGAAACTTGGAGGATTTCCCCCAGGTTTTTCAATTAGATTCTGGCCTGCTGGGGAAACTGCACACTCAAAGTTGTTAAAGACCAAGAAGCAGGCTTAATCCCTCCACTCTCCATCTACATTACCAAAGTAACAAAAAGCAGATCGTTTAGCATGTCTCTGTCAGTATCTCTGTAAGCATCGCACTCCATATTGGTGATTCATTCATTACCTTTATCCAGATATGCCCGTATGACTTATCCAGTGTTGGGAATAATATTGTTTGTGAGCTCCCTAGCTTCTGTTATTATGTGAGCATAGTAGACGTCTATGATTACATGAACACAATTTTAGTTATTATTTTCTTGGCAAAAAGCAGCAACTTAAGTTAGTAATGCTACCGGTCTTGGTTGCATCTAGCAATTACAAAATGATGTCACCGTAGGTCTATTAGGTATCCAGGGCCAAAAAGAAAAATCACTCCTATGTTATGGATAACATAATTAAAGCTTAGTGAAGACAAGGCAATGCTAGTATTACATTTTTCATTTTAGAGAGCAATCTCCCACCATCCAGTGACCATAAACCTAAATCTGTTAAAAACACCTGCTGCTGCTGCTGTTATTATTATTATTACTATTATTATTATTATTACTATTACTTGCCTGTCTTTTGGAGAGAGGGGAATTCAGAAAATGCCTCTCTAGGTGCCCCGCTACTCGCATCCTCTCTAACCACCCCCGGGGCTTATTTCACTTATGTGCTCAGCCTGGACTTGACATTTCAGTTATCTCTAAAATTGACTCATCATCTTCTACTGTTGGATAATTGTCTATATATGTATATACACACACACACACACTTTAAATATATTTCTTATATATGCATATTTATATATAGACTGTAGTGTGTATGTTTGTATATTTATATACAATATATGATTATATTTACATATATATAGCTATTTAAAATCTCTGTAGGAAAAAAATCACAAAATTTTAAAATAGATATTATAGTGTTTTTTTTATTTGACATCCAGAACTCTGGAAATTTGCAAGTGGTCTTTAGGAGGTCAATAAATTCCTATGACCTCAACTTTTTATAAATGGCCACACAATGTTATAATATTCAGTCACACAAACAAAATTTTCCAGGAAACCTGGAGAAGTTGAAAGAGACTACATAAAGAAGACTTGAGTGATAAGAAATTTTATGGAGAAAGTAAAAAGGGGTAATAAAGATAGAGATGTGATGTGTACAAACTCTGCTTACATCACTCTGTTCAGTTTGTCAAAACTCAGCTTTAGGGCTCTGGCTTTTAATTACCCTGGAAATAGATAAAACAGACTTTTCCTCATATTCACACGGACTCCTTAGAAGAAATGTTATTTTAATATTACCAGTATTCAAAACTACTACCTGAGGGAGTAGAAGAATTCCTTTATCCATCCAATGCTTCCTTCATTCATCTACTGTTTATTAAGCACTGACTATAGCACATTTGGTCAAAATCAGGGGAGCAGGCTGGGGAAGGAAACAGACAAGGAAGTCAACAGACACAGTACAGTGATAAGCACTGTGGTAGAGTCAGGGACTGGTTGTTTATAGAAAGTACAAGAAAGAAGAAACACCTACATCAACCTGGAGGAAATGCTTCGCAAAGGAAGTATTACTTGAGATAAGCTTACAGGATGTGTTTAGGTTGAACATTACAGATTGGGGAAATAGGGAGAAAACAGAGGTTTCAGCTAAAGGAAGAGCCTAGGTAAAGACAGATCCAAGCAGGCCCCCTTGTTCACAACTGCCTCTGGTTTAACCACCGCCCACACACACAGCTCCTCGCCCTGGTCAGTCCTTCCCCGTGCCAACATTAGCTGCTTTGCCATTTCTTAGGTTGAACCACTTCTTCTACCCAGAAAGTCATTCTTGTAGATCACATAATTATAGAGCTGGCTCTGGACATTGAAACATATTCATTTGCTTTACAAAATATATCACCACCAGGTATCAGTGTACTGAATGCAGGGAGCATGTGATGTGAGTTACAAAACTCTTTTCTACAGAAGCACATGTTTCTGTAGAAAAGGGACGAAGGGACGTCCACCTGTATTGAACATGTTTTTCAGTTACATTTATAGAGTATAAAGATTCTGGACACGTATTTTTCTGTTCTATCTATACGTTTCTTGCTTAATCAGAATCAGTCTGACCCACTTTCTGTGTGTGTGTTTTTGTTTGGTGTTATTTTGTTTGCTCGTTTTTACTGAAAGCGCTCTATCTTCTGTACTGTATTCTTCATTCTCTCAAACTCTCTTGTCCAACCACCCAAAAGCTCAGGTGGTGCCCTGCTTCTCCTTTTTGCTTAGTTTTTGATCCTTCAACTCCCAGGCTCAGCTCGGAGAAATGGGACCTCAAATCCATTTTGAAATCATTATGAATTCTTTGCATTTGACTTTTTAGTACGAGTTCAAAAATATTTCTGGATTTTAGAGTGATAATTAGACCTATCATTTTAGACAAATGCCACATAATTTGTCCACTCCTGAAGCAAATCTTGCTTCTGGGAAGGAGGGCAAATATTTAAGAATGAAATGAGAACGACGCTCACATGAATTAAAAAACAAGTGGTTTAAATCTTTAAAATGATTTCCCTGGTTCTTGCTCATTAGTCAATATTGCAAAGAAACCCATGCCAAAATTTGGAGCAGTCCCTGAATCTCAAAGATCGGTCCTTTTCTCCCTCTTCATTATTAATGCTAATTTATGTGAGCCTTGAGGTAAGCTATTGCAATTCCTATTGCACCAATCCCAGTCCCTGAAATTGTAAGAGCGAAACAGGCTGGTGTCTAATCCATGGTTATTTCCCCTTTCACCCAAGCAAAGTGGCGAATGGAGCATTCTTTTGGCATGAAATAGTGAGTGCAAACAGGGCACTCTGGGAAATAGCGAATAAAGACAGAAGAGAAGAACCTCTCAGCCAAAGTGGTAATCAGAGAATTTAGAAATTATTTTTTGACAATAGAAACAGCACTTTCAGAATGCCATTCCCTTTTTGAGGAAGTTAATCAGTGAACCAGTGCAATAGAACAAGACATTTCTGTTCCAGAGGATGCACGGAACAGAAATGATTTCTCTTTACATCTTATTTCCAACCTATGGTTGAGGCAGTCTATCTCAGAATATGACCCAGAATTTCAAGTGGCTAGAATAACAGCAGTCTCACACAGTAACAAAGAATTCAACATTTGAAATGAGACTGTTGGCTAAATTCCCCAAGCCTCGCTGCTATGTTGTTTGAAAACCTATCCCCTGCTTCAATGATAATTTTGGTGATGATGATGATGATGATGACAGTAACAACAGCATCATTCCAAAATAATAAAAATACTTATTATATAGTATGCATTAATAGCATCCATTAATTTAACAATGCTGTGTAGTAGATTATTGCCGATGGGCCAGATCCAGTCCATGACCTATTTTTATGAGGCCCATAAGCTAAAAATGATTTTTATATTTTATAGGGCTGCTAAAAAAAAAAAGCAAGAATGTGTCACAGAGACTCAATGGTCCACAAAGTCAATTAGTATTTACTAACTGGCCCTTTACAGAAAGGGCCCTGGTACATATTAATATTCATGTAGCTGTACTAAATACCAGGTGGTTATATAATAAAGAATTCTGTTGGCCTTTGACTCTAGTCCTTGGGAGAGATGGCCTCTAAACCTTTGAGATGAATTCATGGTAGGCTTCTTGAACAACAACTGAATTCATGCTAATGAGGTAATGGATGGTGGGTTCCAAAATAGTTTTAGGATGGGACACGGGCGTGCCAGGAAGACCACCGTGTGGTTACCTGGCGCTCAAGTGAGCTTCCAGCATGGCAGTTCACATCGATTGGCCAGGAATGCGATGCATCAGGAGGACACAGAAACTCTGGATTTGGGACCGTCGCAGACCTCACCTTCTGTGTCTCTTCGTGTAACTGGCCCTGACTTTCATCCTTTAGAATAAAGCTATGATCATAGTACAGAACTTTGCTGAGTTCTGCGAGTTGTTCTAGGGAATTTTTAAACCTCAGGGGTAGTGGAAACTGCTGAATTCGTAGCCTGTTGGTTAGAGTGTGAGTGGCTTGGGAACCCTTGAACTTACGGCTGGTGTTTCAAGTAAGAGGAGTCTTGGAAGACTGTGCCTTTAGCCTGGGAAGTCCACAATGATGCCAGGTAGTTAATGTCAGCATCACGTTGCATAGGCATTAGGCCTTTTTCCTAGGATTTTAACAAATATTCATCCTGATACAACTCTATGAGGTATGTACCATTTTATATATATTTATAGACGAGGAAGCTGAGGCATGAAGAACTTGAGTAATTTTCCCAAGCCACGCAGCTAGTTAGCAGTGGGGCCAGTATTCAAACTCAGATGTGTTGGCTTTGGGGGTCATCTGAGATTGCAGCCAGCATGCTGCTAAATTATGATCCTTCTAAACTTTGAGTGGTGGAAGGATTTAGAACTCTGTGTACTCTGCGTATTCTGATCCAGTCCCTCCTTCACTGTTCTCTTTGCCTTGGCCTTGAAGCTCAATTCTAGTCCTGAGCCTTAGACTGGCTTCTTCATCCTCATACCTGTGATGTGCCCCAGTTCTTTTGACTGGATCCTTGATTTTTTCCCTGCATCCCAAATACCAAGGCAGAGTTGTTCAAGAGAAAAATAAGGGACTATGGAGTGAGGCCAACTTGGGTTTCATTCCTGGCTCTGCCACACACTTGCCTCAGACATACTACTTGATTCCAAACCTTGGTTTTCTCGCCCATAAAATGGAAAGGTGGGTTATTAAAGAATAGAAGTACATTCATGTGTTCTGATTGGAGCAGGACTGAGGTTAAAACTTTATTGATATGTGGAATTGAAGGTCCTACCTCAGCTGCCATCCACATAGCATCTGTAGTCATGTACTGCTTAATGCCGGGGATATGTTCTGAGAAATGTGTCATTAGGTGATTTAATGGCTGTGTGAATTTAACAGAGTGCACTTATGCAAACCTGGATGTGATAGCCTTCTGCACACCTAGGGTAATATAACACCCTCATATATGTAGTCCATCATTGACCAA
>PVJI01015484.1:0-41025 GCA_004026765.1 Micronycteris hirsuta
AAAAGAAATGATTCCCTAGAGACCCAAGACAAACCAAGTATATGTTTCTAAAGATTTTATTTATTTACTACTAGAGAGCGGGAGGGATGGAGAAAGAGAGGGAGAGAAACATCAATGTGTGGTTGTCTCTTGCGCACCCCCTACTGGAGACCTGGCTCTTAACCCAGGCATGTACCCTGACTGGAAATCAAACTGTTGGCCCTTTTGTTCACAGGCCAGCACTCAATCCACTGAGCTACACCTTCCAGGGCTATTTGTATATATTTTTTATTCCCGAGAAGCATTTAGCAAGTGGCCCCTCTTCCTTATGGGTATCTCCACAGAGAGCCCTTGTTATATTCCTAAGCATTGGCCCTTACTGTGCTGGCAGTTTGGAGGAAGAGCTCAGTGCTTTCATTGCCTCTGTCACTGTCATCATGTACTACAATGTTGCTTTCCAAATCTGCTGCTAAATTATAGTCTCCCTGTAACTTTTGCTGATAGTTGGCAATGAGCATTGAAGGACACACTCAGTTTTGTAGAATCCTGTTCTTTATTCCAAAAGAGTTCTTTGAAAAAAATTTTGTGACTCAGAACAAAATAAAATAAAATGCTTGTGTTATTGAGGAAATAAAATCTAAGAGTAAAAAAAAAATAAACATGTATTGAAGAAATACGTTATCAAAAAAAGAAATACATTATGATATTAACATTTTTACACTGGCTATATACAATATTAACAGTCTTTTTTCTTTTGACAGTTTGTTGGCAGCAAGTGTGCATGATGAAATTTTTCATTAATACAAAACTATTCTTTTTAGACTGAGTTATTAAAATAGTCTCCCTTTTGGTATAATCTTTCATTTACAAATTAGAACTTTATATTATTATCTTGAGTGTAAAAAATATGTATTCATCAGGTTATTTCCAAGTTGGAGGTGGGAAGGGAAATAGTGCCCAATGAAAGGAATTTAAGATTTCTACTTGGAAGTTGAAGAATCATTTTGCTTTATAAGAAAAGTCCTGCAAAGTTTGTCATACAGTTTACTTTGCTATAAATCCAAGATTTAATTTCTTTTTATTTTTCATTTAAAGACTTGGAATGTAACATTATTTGAGTTTCTGTCATTTCACGTGAGTTTTCTTCAGGGGCGGACTTCACAGCACTGGAAATTGATACACTGACTTGACGTTTCAGCATCTTCATAACCTTTCTTTTGTAACCTTTACATGCAAAGAAATATATAAAAGGGTCCATGCAGCAATTAAAGTTCATCAGGCACACTGTGAAGTGCAGAGAAATCTGGAATGAATGTCTTTGGCTGCATTCCAGGAGATTAGGAAAATGAAGCTTCTTAATCATGTGCTGAATAATTGCTACATGGTAAGGTGTGAAACAGAGAATAAACACAACAATTATAAAAATAATTGTATTGAGAGCCTTTTTGTTGACACCGGATTTCTCAGCTAGTGGGTTTTGTTTGGCAGTTTTAAAGAGTTTGCAACAGATTTGAGAATAGCAGATGAGAATAATCATGAGTGGAAGCACATATCCTATGAAACATGCACCGAGCAGAATCCAGGGAAGAGATTTTGTTTCTTCAAAGTTTGGGTATTCCATGCATGTAGTCCTTTCCTTTTCCTGCTTTGACATAGATTTTATGAGTAATGGGAGTGTTTGAGCAAATACTAGAATCCAGACAAATATGCAGACGCCTTTTGCATATTCAATTCTTTTCATCTTGTTGTATCGCAGAGGGTGCACCACAGCAAAGAACCGGTCTATGCTCAGGCAGGTCATGAAGTTCACCCCTGCGTACGTATTGATGTAAAACAGGAGAGCAGTTACTCTGCACAAGGCCTCACCGATTCTCCAGTCAAAGCCCAGTGCATAGTAGGCTATCCGCGTAGGCAAAGCAGTGGTAAAAAGGATATCAGAAATCACTAGATTTGTTGAATATAGTGTGGTAGAGTTGATTTTCTTCCTGTTTTGAATAATGACAACCAAGGCTAACAAGTTTCCCACAAGCCCAATTATGAAGACAATGCTGTAATGCAGAGGCATTAGTATCCTGGCTGTGTCATGGTGTGCGTAGAGGTCACAGTCACTTTCCTGAGGGGCTGTAGAGGGCGTGGTAAAATTGTCGTCCATTTTATACCCGTCAGTGGTGTTCACGTATCTCTAAAAAAGGAAGAAGGGTAAATCTAGTTAAAAGCAGATTTAAATCAATATAAACTACCTTTTATGGATCTAAAATTTTTAAGATTTACATACTTTTTAAAAATCTATGATATGTAATATGTAATACATATACAATAACAGCAAGAACAGAATAAAATTCATGTTTTTACTCTCACAATTTGGCAATTTTGGCAAAGCCTTGACAGAGGAGCTAGAACAAATTTTTTTTCGTGACAAGAGGGAATGCACTAACCTTTTAGGCAGACCTTTGGCCTTCCTTTTTTGAATCATTGTCTGGTTAAGAATAAAATCAAGTAGAGCATCCCATATATCAGATGAGCATAAAACCTTGCTTTTAAATTGAATTTCAGTTAGACTTTACTTTTCCCAGATGGGTATCACTGCCAGGAAATGAAATCAGTCACACATGTATGTAATGAAATTTGAATTTACCACAGTGATCTGATTTGTGTTAACCTAAAAAGTATGGGAAATAAGCCAAGGAGGGCCTTGTTAGGAACCGAAAGGTAGGTTTTCTTAAAAGAAAAAAAAAAGATGATGATGACCACTACAACCATGAGAAAAATGACAAAAAAGAAAACAAAAGAGAAAAAAAACTTACTCCAAGGGAAAGTTTTCAAATTAATTTTAAACTGTCATTCCTCAGGCACCCCACTGATGCATGCAGTACATCCATCCTTCATTCACACATAGCAGCAAGCATTACACAGGTGGTGGTGTGTGTTCTGCTTTACTCAGTTAACACGCTCCTGGAACAGTGTAACATACATACATACATATATAATCTGTCATACATGTAGATCTTATGAAGATATTTGATAGGTATTCTACAGTACAATTTGCTTAGCTATTCCCTTGATGAACATTTGGATTATTTCCAGCTCTTTTTTGTTATAAATAATGTTAGGATAATATTTCAAGTTCTAAGTTGAAAAGTAGAAAACTCCTACAGTACAACTTCATGTATAAAGCTGAACTTTGCTAAAACTACAGAAGAGCAGAGCAATAAATCCTATGAAGTTATTTTTAGATGAAAAATAATTTTCTGATAGGACTATAGATGTGCACACATCTCATCTGAAAGACGCCAAAGTCAGGGAAGTTTTCTGTGTGTCTAGTGAGGATGGTACTGTGTGTTAGAGGAAAAGCTGTCTCCAGCCGTGTCAGGGCAGCAGGTGCAGATCTGCTTTCTGACTGCTTTATTAAATGGATTGAATCTCTGCTAACTTAGTGTTAAGAATCTTAAAACAACGATGCTAACAGACAAGGGTTATCAGAGGATTGCACTAATGTTACAGGTATCCATTACATACAGTGTCGATAGGTTACTTATTAAAATATGGAAATACAACCTAAACTGAAAGGGAATAAAAATGGAAGTAGAACTCTTGCTAGAAGAGAAGACAGGAAAGGAGATTATGGGGGAAAAAAGGATAGAATGAGGATGATAAATAGAAAACACAAAATAAGAGGGTAGAAATGTGTCACAGCAAATTTAAATGGATTGGACTTACCTGTTGAAAGACAGAGGCTATCAGTTTGGATTTTTAAAAATCCAGCTCTGTGCTTCTTAGAAGAAATAAAACTCAAAGTGATTCAGAAAGGTTGAAAATAAAAGCTCAGGAGAACAGATACCAGACAGATCCCAAATTGTGGAAAGATAGAGCAGCAATATTAACATCAGAAAAAAGTAGAATTTAAGGCACATTCAATATTAATAGGGATAAAGAATGTCATTATATAAGTTAATAGTTTACAAGGAGCATAAAAATCACAATTGTGCATGTAGCAACAAAATTTGACAGAATTTAAAGGAGAAATTGGCAAATCCATAACCATAATGGGAGATTTTAACACATTTTTATTAGACTATGCTAGTTAAAAAAGAGATTAAAGACTAAGATTTACCCACATGACTTAAAAACTAACAGAATTTGTATTGAAGGCACATTATTTGCAAATTTGGATATGTTACAAAGTCATCAGAGATACCTCAGAACTTTTAGAAAATCATCGTTTTGTAGTTCACATTTCCTGTGACTACAGTGCAACTAAATTCTAAATCAACAATAAAAAGATAAAGGATAAATTTGGAATCTAAAAAATTTATTTCTAAGGGAATGCATGGGTTAAGAAATCACAATGTGGATTTTTCAACATGGTGGCAGAGTAGGTGGATCTTGCATTCACCTCCTCCCAGAACCAAACTGGAAATTCAACTGAATTAAGAAAAATTACCCTGAATGACCCACTGAAGACTGACTGAAGAATAGATGTGGAACCAAGGATCTGTCAAAGAAGCCATTTGTAGACTGATCGGAAAGGCAGAGCAGGAAAGGGATGGCCCCCTCCCTTGGCAGCTGTGGGAGGGTCCCCCAGTGCAGAGCACCAGAACCAGGAAGAGAGGCCCACATAACATAGCAGTAAGAAAGAGCAGAGGCGGGGGCGGGGGTGTTCTGTCCACCAAGGAGAGGCAGAGTCTGCTGGAAGCACAGGCACCCTCTTAAAGGGACAACGTACAGAAATGCGTTTGCAGCCACTCACCCTGGTGGCTAGCAGAGGGAGTATGGTCTAGACTGGAGTTTCCTGAGGAGAGTCTGGGGTGTTTGATATGGGGACAGACTTGGGAGTATAGTCACCATTATCCTGGTGCTGAGTCATTCTCTGATTCGGCAATAGACATCTTTTCTTAGTGAAGCAGCCCCCTTTCCATTGGGACAAACTGGAGGAAGGCAGTTACCCCACCCTTAGGAATTTCTTTTGCCTCACCAGAGAAACTAGTGGCATAGGCATAGGCTGGGACAGGCATTGGAGTCTGGGCAGATGGAGGTGGGGGTGGGGATTAGTAAGTGATTGTAGGGAGGGGTTGTTCTCCCCACTTTTCCATGAACCTGACTGGTGCCACACCTGTCATGGGAGATCCCACAGAAACAACCTTCTGGCTTCTGGCAGACCTAACCCGTGGGCTCCAGAGGCCCCACCCACCTGAATACTGGGGCTCTGCCCTGCCCAAAGTCAGGGCAAAATCCAGGACAGACTCAGTGTCTCTGGGGTGAGAGTGACACCCACCACCTTTCCTGAAGCCTGAACAGCACCTCTCCCTCATCGGAGACCCATTAGTTCCATCCTCTCCACTCTGCCAGAGCCTCTCTCAGTAACTAAGCCTAAAGCTTGGCAGACGGGGCAGAACACAGAGTCCCTTGGGAGGTGTGCGGGCCCACCCCTGGGCCCAGTGTTCTCGAAATCCTGCCTTGGAGAGCAGCCTGGTCTCTCCCAGCTGCATCCAGGTCCAGCAGAGGCAGCCTCGAACTGTGGGTCACTGGGAGCTTCAAGCAGGTTGCTCACAGCAAGGTGTGGACAGGACAGCGCATCTGACATTGGCCTAAATCGGAATCCCTCCCTAGGAGCCCAGAACAAACATACCAAGAGGCCAGCACCAGACAATAATGGGGCGGGATCCTATAAACTTCAGAAATGGTATAGCCAAAAGCACCAAACTATGCAGAGAATTCCATTTTTATCTTTTTAAAAATTTTTTGCTTCTCCTATATATTTTTTATTTTCGTCTTTTCCATTTTATTCTTTCTTTTATTTTTTATTTGCTTTTTCTTGTTTTTTCCTTTCTGCTTATTTTTTCATTTTAATTTGAATTTATTTTATTTCCTTTTTAGATTTTTTAATTTTATTTTTATTTATATGTTTTTATATATACTATTATTTATTATATATATTTTTTCTATTTTTCCTTTTTTTTTCTTCTTTTCCTTTTTTGGACCAGCATGCACACAGCAGCTGGTGTGATAGTTTCACAGTCAGCCAGCCTGAGGGTTGAGCACAAGTGCAAGTGGGCCGACAGCAGTGAAGACTCAATTACAATAGCAGGGCCCACAGAACACAAACAAGGGATATTCTTAGAGCTCCCAGCTCAGGAGGTCAAAGAGACTGCACCACTGGGTCCCACAGGACACCTGCTGTATAAAGCCACTCCCATGAAGACTGGGAGTCAGAGAAGATCTATTTAATACGTAGAAGCAAGCACAAAGAGACAACAAAAATGGGGATACGAAGAAATAGGCCCCAAATGAAAGAACAGGAGGCATCTCCAGAAGAAGAGCTAAATGAAATGGAGGCTAGCAATTTATCAGGTACAGAGTTCAAAGTAAGGGTTACCAGGATGCTCAACTTAATAAGAGCTACAACAGCATGAAAGAGGCATAGAAATAATGAAAAAGGACCAGTTGGAAATGAAGAATAGTGTATCTGACAAGAATACACTGGCAGGAATAAACAGTAGACTGGATGAAGCAGAAGATCGTATCAACAATTTGGAAGGCAAGGTAGGAAAAAAACACCCAATCAGAGCAGAAAAGGAATGAACATAGTTTAAGGGAAATTTGAAACAACATGAAATGTAACAGCATCTGCATAATAGGGGTACCAAAAGGAGAAGAAAGTGAGCAAGGGATAGAGTACTGTTTGAAGAAATAATGGCAGAAAACTTCCCTAATCTGGTGAAGTAAAAAGTCACAAATGTTTAGGAAGCACAGAGGCCCAATCAAGATGAACTGAAAGAGGCCCACACCAAGACACATCATAATTAAAATGTCAAGGTTTAAAGACAAAGAGAGACTTATAAAGGCAGCAAGAAAGAGACAGTTACCTACAAGGTAGTTCTCATGAGAATGTCAGCTGATTTCTTAACAGAAACATTTCAGGCCAGAAGGGAGTAGCATGACAGATCCAAAGTAATGAAAAGCAAGGGCATGCAAGCAAGGTTACTCTACCCAGCAAGGTTATTTAAAATCGAAGGCAAAATAAAAGAGCTTCCTAGACAAGAAATCACAGTGCAGAGTTTGAAGTGCTTAGAACTAAATGACAAAAATGGTACCTGCCAAAAGTAAGGAATGTGGCTAAAGATTTCATTGAAGATGGATGCAAAGCCTTGCGTGCATTTATTTATTTATTTATTTATTTATTTTTTAAAGATTTTATTTATTTATTTTTAGAGAGAGGAGAAGGGAGGGAGACAGAGAAGGAGAGAAACAGCAATGTATGGTTGCCTCTCACATGGCCCTCACAGGGGACCTGGCCCGCAACCCAGGCATGTGCACTGACAGGGAATCGAACCGGGACCATCTGGTTCCCAGCCCGCGCTCAATCCACTGAGCTACACCAGCCAGGGCTGCATTTATTTTTTAAAAGATTGAGATAGATAAGTTCAATATATAGCCTAAGAAGCTAGAAAAACAGTTTGGCCAAAGAAGGAAAACGCAAATAAAACTAATTGCAGAAATTAATGAAATAGAAAATAAAACAAAAAAAACCAGTGAATATGGACTTTATATTTTGTACAGAAAAAAATGAGATTTTGAAAAGGGGGTCATGGGGATTACAATTGCGGAATAAATGTAAGAAAAAAGCTTTATCCGGTTCATGTGAGAGGTAACTTTTCAAGAACAGACTAGACGTGAGGGGAAGATGAAAATTCAGGCAAAGGCTACATCTTAGGAACAGCATCAAGAGCTGCTTTTGTTTTTCTACTTTCTGTTACAAATTTTTTTTCTAAAAATTTCAACAGATACATTTTATTTTGAGAAGTATTTCCAGGCAGTTTCATGGAAAATGCCTTTAAAATACATAATGTGGAAAAATGCACTGTGGCATCTGATAATGCTCCATGTGGATAATTATTGCAGAGATTAAGAGAGTTATCACTAATGTAAGAACAGAGAATAATGTGCCATTGCTGGCCAGGTTGTAAATTTGTGTCCCACCTCTTCCCAGAATGAAATATAGCGTCCAGTAGAGGCAGAACTTTTTAAGTTAAAGCATGTTTAACACCATGTTAATTATTGAGGTGAAAATATGCAATGAAATTCAGTGTCCATCTTTATGCAGCCGTTGAAAATGGCAATGTATTGCAATTGCCTATTTCTTGACATGGAACAATGTTAAGTAAGGAAACATTATGCAAAATACCACTTTTGGGATAGGAAAAGCAACTGTACCTACACATACACACACATGCATGGGTATATATGCCAAAACATAATTTTGTACAAGTAATTTTTGTTTTATTTATGTAGTTAAATTTTTAATACTGAACATGAATTGACTGTAAAATAAGTAGATAGGTAAATATATTTTTTAATCTGAGGAAAAAATTCTACTTCACCTTATTATGCATTAGATTTTGCTACCTGCCTGCCTTTAAGTCATACCTCAAAGAACCCTCATAACAGCCCTGCAAGCTAAGTATTGCTGTCACCTACTTACTTGCCACATGAGGAAACTGAGTGTCAGAGAGGTTTAAGGTAATGTTGGATCTTTCTGTCTGATGACCTGGCTTCAAATCTCCTACTCTTTCCAATCCTTGGCAGGGGCAGCTAGTTCATACTACCCTTGAAAGCACTTGTGCTTTCAAAGTGGCCTAGGCTTTCACGTTATCTTTACCTGTAAATAAACAGCCGGGCACAACGTGGCCCCCCTTCTCCAGAGCAGGGGATGATTCTTCCTAAGGACAACAGGGTTCCTACTACACCTTCAGTGCCTTCTCAATGGGAAGCCAGACCTGCGGGCACCACCGTGTAGAACCCCGAAGAAAAGACTGTGGAGGGGCCTCTCACTACGCACCCACCCTAGTCCTGTGTCAGTCAAAGAAGGGCACTTGCACAAGCTGGTCATGTAAATGGCTCAGAAATGATCTTAGGTAAAGAAGAAACTTTTGAAATATGTTCATTTGGATATTTAGTAAACTGTCAAAGGTTGATTACATTTGTTAATAACACCAGTATATTCCTTTAATTCTTGATAATATCTCTATTATTAATGACAATTTTAGTCAATTTCATATTTTCCAAATTGACAGATCCTTTCATATATTTGACTGTTTTTATTCCATTCTTATATCAGTCAATTCCAATTTATAATCATCTTTTCTCAGATATTATTTTATAAGTTTAATCATCTCAGAATTCAGAATTACTTTCCTGAACCTCGACTTAATCCATTCTTTTATTCACCAATAATTGTTTTCAGTGCCCCTCTATATACTAGGTCCTGGAAACACAGAAATTATATCTTAATATCCGAGGGCCTAAAACAGAAGGCTGAATGTATGATATTTGGAATGTGCTATTATCTATGTGAGGTATTATCTCAATATTCTCTGCTGTGGTTTCTTCTCACACATACCAGAGTTCTGCTTGCTCTTTTCATTACGGTGCTCCTTTATCAGCCTTTGCATTGTAAATTTCTCTTTTAGTCATAACGAATTTCCTTCTGTTTCTCTATTTACTTTTGAATATATATTTAAGTATTTATTTATTTGGGGGGGGAGTAAGAGAGAAAGAAAAACATTGATGTGAATGAGAAAATGGATGGGTTGCCTCTCACACATGCCTAGACCTGGGACTGAACCCGAAACTCTGACATGTGCTCCAACCCGAAATCAAACTGACTACCTTTTGCTTTGCAGGACTATGCACAACCAACTGAGCCTACTGGTCAGGGCTGAATATAAGCGTATTTTAAATATTTTGTATTTTCATAATTATTAGACAACAGCTTCTGACATGTTATCTAGGATTGATATACTGAGTTGTACTGGAAAGTATTATGGCTTGTCATTTTATTGCATAGAGAAAATCACAATGTATTCTAAATGTTTTTCTTAGAATACTTGTATGTATGAAAATTACAATTTCTTCATATTGCTTTCAAATTTAAAAAAATGCGTGATTCTTAAACTATCCTTAAACCCTCATACCCTAAGGGACATAACAAGGACTGCAAACTTTGCCCTGAAGGCACAGATAGTAGTTAGGCTACATGAAATGTGGGTCCTTGTTCAGGGTCCACCAGAGGACCACCTTTTCCTCCTGAAATTAAACTGCCTGGTAGCTACTCTGGCAGTTATCTTACCATTTTTGTTAATAAGCGAAGGAGACTATCCCAGTGTTATCTCTGTAATGCGATATTAATCCTTTCAAATTTACTATTATCTTAACATGCATAAAACAGCAAGTTATTCCACAGTGAAATATCTTCTGGAGTATTTTTACTTATGTTTTTGTAAGTAGGTCTGCGTATGTTTTTCTCTAAAATTGAGTTCATTACTCACAGAGTAGTTAACATTTCTTAAGACATTATAATCTCATTTTTGCATAACCGGACATGTCGACATGAACTGACAAGTTTTTTTCTACCCACAGAAAGGAAAAAGTAAAAGTTACCCCAAACTCATTTATTAGTTGTTAAAAAAAATTGTCTAAGCTCTCATGTAATTGGTACTCTGGAAATATTTATCCTGGACACCACCTTGGAGCTTTTTTGTAATTTTTCACAGGGTACACACATAAATCTTCTGCAATCCCAATTTACTTCCTTGGAAATTATTTTCTTAGCTTTCACTTGTGGCAGACATGGGGTAAACCTTAACTATATTCAAAGATTTAATATGTGCTAGAATACCAGCTTTTAGTGTTTACTTTAAGATTCCTGAAAAGTCACCTTTACCCCCAATATTTATCCCCTTAATAATCATCAACCTTAAATGAAAAACAGTTAAACTTTTAGTGATTTTGTTTAAATTCAGTCCTTAGCAATGAATTGAATGTGTCAAGTCATGCTGAAATGATAATTAATAGGAAGTGACTTCTCTATAAGATGAAGTCTGCGCAAGACCATGTTTACGCGTCAAGATGATCTGACTCAGTGTCCGCAGTGGCATGTACCAAAGAGGAAGTTCAGGAGCATACTTTGAAAAACAGCCATAAGAGCCACAGAAATGTGGACGTGTATATTAATTATATTTGAATATTGTTAAATGATGAATGATCTGATTCTTTTTTTAATTTCTGTTGATAAACTATCCTTTGGCTACTTTAGAGATAAGATTGAGGGAAACTTTCTGGCGTGAGGAACAATCAGATCGCTGGGAAAGAGGGCAGGGTTGGGGGTGCAAAGGCTGGGGGTTAATTGGAATAACAAGGATTCTGTTTAGTAAGGAAATAGACCAGCAGAGATGTATCAGGACAGCAGGCTGAGGCTGTTTAGTACCCTTGAGGACAAACATACTTCACAAAAGAAAAAAATCATTGCTTTTTCCCCCAGCTACCTAGTTTTATACATGTTGTCAATTACTTGAAAGAGCTTCCTTGTTCTTGAAGCTGAGCAAACAGGGACTTCGGAGTTTGGTCCATTGTCACACACGCTGGGGTGTAGCACTCAACCAATGATTTTTTTTAGCCTTTTTTTTACTTCTTAACACATTCTATTAGATCAGCATTATCAAACTTGACAAATTAAAAGGAAAAAACCCACTATAGACTGAAATCCCTTGTGAACATAGAAGAAAAAATCCTTAATAAAATCATAGCAAACTGCAGGGGTGTCAAACTCATTTTCACAGGGGGCCCACATCAGCCTCATAGTTGCCTTCAAAGGGCCGAATGTAATTTTAGGACTGTATAAATGTAACTCCTTAACAGTTAAGTGAGAGGTCGGTGCTGCCTCCGGGTAGAAACAAGGTGCCGGGCCGGATAAAACAAGGTGGAGGGCCGGATTCGGCCCACAGGCCTTGTGTTTGCCACCTGTGGCAAACTGAATTCAGTAATATATAAAAAGAAAAAAATACATATTACCAAATAGTGTTTATCACAGGGATGTAAGATTATTATAATATTCTTTTTTTCACTGTTTTTCCACAATTTTTTTATTGTTCAATTACGGTTGTCTCCATTTCCACCCCCAACTCCCCGTCACCCCAACCATCTCCACCTCCCACTCTGCATCCTGCCTCCCTTTTGGTTTTGTCCACGTGTTCCTGACAACTCTTCCCTCTTGTGCCCCCCATTGTCCCCTCTCACCTCCCCTCTGGTTACTGTCAGGTTGTTCTTAATTTCAGTGTCTCTGGTTATACTTTTCTTGTTTTGTTTTGTTGATTAGGTTCCACTTATAGGAGAGATCATATGCTGTTTGTCTTTCACCGCCTGGCTTATTTCACTTAGCATAATGCTCTCCAGATCCATCCATGCTGTTGCAGAGGGTAGGAGCTCTTTCTTTCTTTCTGCTGCATAGTATTCCATCATATAAATGTACCATAGTTTTTTGATCCATTCATTTACTGATGGGCACTTAAGTTGCTTCCAGCACTTGGCTATTGTAAATTGTGCTGCTATGAACACTGGGGTGCATAGGTTCTTTTGAATTGGTGTTTCAGGATTCCTAGGGTATAGTCCCAGAAGTGGAATTGCCAGGTCAAAATTTAGTTGACTAACTATCACCTGAATAGTTGTTTGTGCCATTTGTTTGTAAAATAGGCAGGTGGGAAACATTAATTCCTGATTGTGGGAAAGAAACCCTAGGTACAGACAGGCTATGACCAGCACAATTGTCTTCATTGGCACAGTGAGATTGCCAATTTCAACTTGCTTTGATAGTAAACACCCCAGTTAACCTAGTAAAATAAATCTTTCTGCCAATTAGATAATTTTTTTTCTAACCAGCTTTGAGTCCTAAATTAATAGCTAAGACTATGTCCAAGATTTATTTTTTGGAAGGATATAGAGAATATTGTCCAGAAAGGTGACACATTGGCAGCTGCCTGTAGTTTCTCAGAATGGAACCTCACACATGCCAGGGTGTTCATATTCAGAGCACAGGTGTCCCAGGTCAGTCTGTCTGAGGGGACCCTGCTTCCCTGCTTCCCTGGGGAGCTCACTTTCTTTGGCTTGTGGAAATGTGACCCTGCTGCCACTCCATGACATACTCTGGTTCTGACTACCTCTCAGTATGTCTGCAAAGAGTCATTTATAGAGCAGTGCATGGGAAACTTTTTCAAGACAGAAAACCGGTGTTTGCCAGTCTGCAGTTTCTTTGTTCTTCTATAGTGTCCTGAACTCATTGGACAATCAGTGAAGATCAACTCCAGTTTCTGTAAAGATGTACATTTAAATTAATGGGAAAGTGAAAGGAGCATGACATTTAAATTATTTGGTAAAACATCCACCTGTACCTTAAGGGTTCTACATAGTCCAGCTATTTTTCTTTCACCTTTCCCTGATTATTTATTCCTCGTGTGGCTTTTGGTAACTTTAGGACTGAGTAGGATGCTATGAAAGTTGTCAAAGATGAAGACAAAGGAGGTCGTAACACTGAGGACTTAAAGTCTATGACGTAATGTTTAGGAACTGTAAGAAAAAGGAATCCCACTCTAATACTCATTTCAATGTAAGGAAGACAAATACTGTGTTTCCCTGTGGCGTGATTTGACCGATATGCAGGATAACTAACTGCACAGTATAAAAAGGCTCTTTGTAATGAAGGTCTGAGTCTGTATCTTTATCCTCTGAGACCAAAATGTTTCTAGAAATAATAAGCACCTTTTCTCCTTAAAGTTCTAGGGAGTTTCAAGTTTTGGGTTTTGTCTCTGTTATCTGATAGAAATTAGAAACATTAAATACCCTTATTTTATAGATAACAGAATTAGGTCATTTGTTCGCAGTCCTCCCTCTGTACAGGTGCTAGGATGCTGCGTCCTCCCTCACCTACTACCTTCAGTCAATCGGCATTTCCTGTGCCTTCAGCCTCCTGGGGTTGCCCTGCACCCAGCCTCTCCCTCTGCACCATGCACTTTTGTCTATTCTGTCTTTTGTCTGCCTCTTTGTTTACTACTCCCATCACCTCTGCCTGCCTTCAGGCCACCCTCATTTCTCTCTGCAGACACGGTAGCAGTTCTTGCACTGCTTCAAAAGGTACGCCTTGAACCCCAGGCAAACTGAAAGCTCTCTACTGTGACACACACTTTCCTTTCTGATTGGGCTCAGCTTCTCTCTTCAGGGGGATCTCTGGCCATCTTATGTCTTAAAATGTCCTGGCTCTAGCCATACTAAACTACTTGCAATTTGTTGATGCCCTCTATTTTCTCACAGCTCTGCGCATTTCTGATGCTCTTCCTTCTGTCTTGATGCCTGCCTCCTCTTCTGTCATGTATTCTTAGCTCCTACTTTCCTTCAAGACTTAGTTCAAAATCAGGTGCTCCTGGAAGCTTCTCTGATCCCCTCTTGCTCATTTACCAGCACCCAGACAAAGGCACTGTGAGGTGCCCTTGTTAGGGCACTATGCTTTTTAATATCATCAGTATTGTTGATATTTGTTGTTGGGTTTTTTCTTTTTTCTATTTCCCACTATTCGGTGCAGTCCTGTGAGTGGGGACTGTATTGTTAATTTTGTGTATCTCCAGCTGACCTGTGAATGATGCTCAGTAAATGCCCATTAAAGACTAGCAAAACCCTCGCTTTCTTGATCCTCAAGCAAAGGTTCTTTATTAGACGATAGTAAGCTCTTGGTTAATAGTAGTAAACAATATTATTAAGCACAAACTGTCCCAGGCACGCCCCTGGGCACTCTACATATATTCACATGAATCCTCACAAAACTTTCACATATCAATTTAAAGGATGAAACGTTTGTGACTTGCCTGAAGATATAGTTGTTAAGTCTCAGAATTCATTCCAGGTGGTTTGGCTCCAGTAATCACATTCAGTGCAATACTTTTTCTTCCTAGCTCTCATTTCTGACATGATCTGATGTTATTAGTAGAAAACAATTAAAATAGGAAGACATCTCAAAACTTTAACACATACCAACTCATACCTCTCTGCATGAGAGAAGAGGAGGGCTTGGGAGATTAGAAGGGAGAGGAAAGGGAAATAAGTTGATTAAATAAAGGAATTCATTAATTTGTACCATATTTTAAAGTAAAAGGTTTTTTTATTTTTTAAGGTTTTATTTACTTTCAGAGAGAGGGGGAAGGAGGGAGAAAGTGAGGGAGGGAAACATCAATGTGTGAGAGATACATCTATTAGTTGCCTCTTACATGCCCCCAACTGGGGACCTGGCTTGCAACCCAGGCATGTGCCCTGACTGGGAATTGAACTGGCAACCCTTTGGTTCGAAGGCCTGCACTTAATCCACTGAGCCATACCAGCCAAAGCAAAAGTAAGTAAAGGTTTTATAAGTGATTTTAGATCTTATGTAAAGTAAGATCTAAAGTAAGGTCTTATCTTAAGTAGATCTAAAGTAAGATTTTAGATCTTACTATTTTATCAATATTCGTTAAAGCCATTTGGACTGAAATTTCCATTGGAAGATAATGGTGGATACCCAAGGTAGCTTTTTTGCTATTAATATATTTTTATATTACTATTTTTTAGTATTTGCAAATATTTAACAAAATATTTTTATTCTTATTTTTGTGCTTTTAAGACACCGCAAGGATCTTTGTTAGCACTACAGTTTTAACAACTCCAGCAGGCCCTTAACCATAGCAGGGGAAAAAGTATCATTTGTAAACTCCTTTACTGGGTGGTGAACTCTTTAAATGCAAACTTTTTAAGGATGATGGCTTTATTTTATAAATTTTTATCCCATAGACTGTTTCAGAACTCTCTTATAATAGGTACCTAGTAAATGCTTATGGAATACATAGATGAATGAAAGTCACATAGTGATCTGAGTTAATATTTATTCCATTAAGTTATTGGTCATATTACAATATCACTGATAAATTCTTGGAAGCCAGTTGAAAGTAATTTATAAGAGGAACTACTGCCACCTGATAAATGAGTGTGTGAGTGAGGATGCTTTATAGAGTGGTGTGCTCTCTGAATTGTTGTTCCCCAAAAGTACAATTAAACCACAGAGAGAAAACATGCATCTAAACAATGCTAGCAAATGCAGTCCAGACAGTAAACACAGTCAAGTTTATAACCATAAGTAGACCCAATCTGTATGTGAAATATCCTGTAAAGAACTGAAGATAAGTTCAAAAAATAATTCTCACAGAAATGATAGGGTGAGGAAACTTTTCCTGTTGTATCGATCCTTCGGCAAGTTAATGGGCAGAGGGAGGAGAGAATAGTGATAGCAGACAATTTCCGAGCAGTTAGTATGAGAGCCATTGTTACAGGGACTTGGCAGTATCATTGCTCCCCATTTTACAAATGAAGCAACTGATAGCAGAAATGTTAGGTAACTTGCCCCAAGGCCACACAGCCCAGGTTTGAGCCCGACTCCAGAGTCCAGGCTCTTCACCACTACACTGTATTGTACGTAGAGTGACACCCTCAGAAAACTGAAAAACCACACCCTCCTTTAGAGGAAGTTTCCTCACAGCTTACATTTTGCCTAAAGTTTCTGTTACCTTCATTCCCAATGTGGACATAAATATTGGCAAAGCATTGCAAATAATTTATTGTTTTGTAAATTATTTTTAGGCACATAGAAGTTCAAAAAATATAGAGAGACATGTTTAGCTGTACTGATCATCAAATGAATATAAAGCAAACAACAGAGATAGTTTTTTTTTAACTTATCTAGTTAATAGTTTATATTTAGAGTTGAAAAACTCAGGTTGGCTGAGAAATAGTGAAGCTCAAATTGTCACTGATCAGAGCATAAGTTGGTAAAATGTTTTTATAAACTAAAAAACATTAGTTTATATCAAAAGCTTTATTTTAAAAGTATAGAAATAATAGAGGTATAGAAGAGACTTTTTGTACATAGATGTGTGGTCAAATAGTATAATGTTACAACACTTAAATTGTGCTGAATAACTTGTTTTATATATATAATACATTTAAGTATAGGAATACCTCATCTTAAAATAACTTTGTTCCTTTCCCTTCATATTAAAGTATCCTGAAGTATTGGAATTATTTGCCGATATATACTTCATACTGTTTTTTCTAATTGTGAGTTCACACAGAAATGCAAAGTAAACCTCTTTTTTGGCAAAGATGTTTCTGGCATGATCCGTTGCTTTCACCTAGCTTAATACTAGCTGATTAGAACTCTCAGTTGCTAGAGAGTCTAAGCTACATTGATAATATAATTTTTGTTAGAAATGTTTAGCTTGTTTTTGAATGGATTCTTTCCCTTAACCTTACACCTTAAGAAGACTTTCAAAGTTTTTCTTAACTCAAAAGACTGTTGAAAAAGCAAAATATCTAGTACTTACCTCTCGGTGACTTGTTCAGGCCTCTGTGTAGTAGCAGTCAGGATTTGACCAAATTGAAGTAGGTTAACCTTGGCATGTTCTAAGAAAGATTAGGCAGACATCCTTTTATGGTGGTGACTTTTTTTCTGTCACCCTGTGACTGGGCATAGTAATGATCAGTTAGCCTCCTGTATGCATGTAAACTTCTTTTTTAAAAAAAAGGAAGTGAAATTTTTGTTAGTGTTTTTTTTTTTTAGTAGTTATTTGAAAACCCCTTGGAATTTATGAATTGCTGATATCTATGAAACTTTATAAATTTTTCTATAAAAATTTAATTATTTAAAAAATTATACGAAAGAGCCCTGGCTGGTATAACTCAGTGGATTGAACACAGGCTGGGAACCAAAGGGTCCTGGTTCAATTCCAAGTCAGGGCGCATGCCTGGGTTGCCAGCCAGGTCCCCAGTGAGGGCCATGTGAGAGGCAACCATACATTGCTGTTTCTATCCCTCTCTTTCTCCCTCCCTTCTTCTCTCTCTGAAAATAAATAAAATCTTTAAAAAAATTATACGAAAGAGACTGAAGCAGTAGACCTTAAGTGGAAAAAAGATGAATCATAGTTACTGATAATTTGTATCTAAAGTATGAGTTTTTAAGTGTTTTACGGGGGGAAAATGTCAACTTTGACAGTTTTATCTACCTGGAAACTTGATACAGGGGGTAGTTTGCTCAACAGCTTATGAGAAAGAAACAGAAGTTCCTGTGGTGAGTGGGTGAAAGATGCTCTTTTGCATATATGCAGGGATTCGTTGATGTTTTTAGGCAGGAGGCTAAATTGACTGCATCAGTGACTACACAGACACATGAATGATGGGAAAAGTTGAAGGGGACATTTTCAAGCTTAAATTGAGGCTCTTTACATAGGATGAAGGAGACCTATGCCATTCACCTTAGTTTTAGTTGCCCTTTTAAATCAACAATAGCATGGCTATCAAAATGCAATTTACTTGTAGGCTAAATTAATAGAAATATAGTGCTCAAAATAAACGAGGTGATATTTACACTTATCCAGGACCCACTATAGGATACACTTATCTAGGCATTCCCAGTCAGCTCTGGGTGCTGCATTTTAAAAGGACATGGGTGACTTAGAGCATGCCTGGGGTGGTGAGGGGTCTGGTTTCTAGGTCTTAGGTGAAATGATTGAATAAACTGAGAAGGTGTAGGTTTGGCAGGGATGTGATCACTGTTTTCATGCATTTGGAAGATGTCTCATAGAAGGGGTGTAGGTTGGCTATGTCAATCTTCCTAACTCCAGAGAATAGAAGGAAAGCCAATAAAAACAAGCTACTGAAGTCAGCTTTCAAATCATACTATGAGTTTAGTTCCCAAAAGTTAGGACCATAAAAACATGCAGTAGGCTGTCTCTTACTTATATGCTTGCATAAACTAAATGACTATTTTGAAAGGTGGTGTAGAGAGTATTCAGTCATTTGGTAGGAATTTGTAGCTCTGTGACCTCAGAGACCCTTTCATTTTAAGGGTCTTCCAAAAATAGCTAAGCAAGCCGTGATCAGTATGGCTCAGCTGGTTGGAGCCTAGTCACATAACCAAAAGATTGCAGGTTCCATTCCTGGTTGGGGCACATGCCTGGGTTATGGGTTCAATCTCTGGTCTGGCTCTGGTCTGGGCATGTATGGGAGACAACCAGTCGATGTTTCTCTTTCACAGTGATGTTTCTCCCTTCCTCTCTCTCTGAAAGCAATGAAAAAAATGTCCTCTGGTGATTATTAAAAAACAACAACAAAGAAAAAAAACAGCCAAATGATTTTAGCCTTTCAGTGGTAATATTCCATTTAGAAGCTTATTAGGTTCCTCCTAACTCCAAATGCTAAAGAATGTGGAGAAACCTTGTCAAACAGAAGAGTAATTCTTTAGCCTTCCTCCCCACAGTCTATAAAGTAAAGTCATTGAACTAAATAATTCCCAGTGCAAAAAATTTTATGAGGGGAAAATACAGATTTTATGATCTAATGGGTAAATATAATAACATATTCTAGAACTAGTTCCTTTAAAATTTAGATTAAAGAATATTTGAAGAAGGCACTGTTGAAGTTTTTCAGTTTGTTGAAAGGCCATCTTAGTGGGATGTTTTGGTCTTTAATATTTGAAATAGCTTTTATTAAGTAAAACATTGTTATACAATGAAGAACTCAACTAGGTAAATAAACTAGCATACTGGATTACCTCTTTTTTGGTATTATAGTAGTCAGTGTATAAAGAAGAGGTGATGGAGCAATTTTCCTGCATGGTGCTGTTGAAGTTTAGACTAGGATAATTTCATGAGCTTATAAACCTAATTTTTATTGTTGCTGAAAGTTACCAGGATATTTTTTTTAGTTGTATTATAAGAGGGAAGTCAATGTCACTTTCAGTATAAGGGGTAAGATAGACATTTGGACCTGAGCTGAGTGTTTCTATCATTGTATTTGTTCTATTGAGTAGAGTTGTGAGTATACAGTAGATACTAATATTAGTGGAAGAATGAATGAATTCTTTATAACCTATTTTCCTCTTTTCCATACTTCAATCTCATATACTTATGCCAGATAGGGCTTCCTGAAGTCAGCTACTCACAATATGAAAAATATCAAATTGAATTCATTGTTGACAGTATAAAGAATAGATGTTATTATAAAATAAAGAAAAGAGAACTGGTCAGTGACTAATCACATGATATTTTGTGAAGTCTGTGTGGATAGAAATAGCAATGGAAAATTTCTACAAAACAACCTATATAACCATGGTATGAAATGTGTGCTTTTGTATTATGGGTATATGTGGTCTAGTATTTAGTCATCATTTAAAACTAGACAGTGATTAATAACTTCTAAGAAATTTCAAAATTTCTGTTGGTATATAAGACATGAACTATGGTCATTAAAGTTCCTATCAATATTTTTTTAGTTTACATTGAAATATAACTTCAAACAAAAACTCTGCTTCATATTTTTTATTGTAATATCACTATTTACACTTTATTGCTAAATGTAAACAGAAGAATTTCTATAATTTAACTACCTTAAAGAACGTGTTCTGTGGTAAGAGATCTCAAGTGCAACCAAAATGGAGTTATCTTATTATTACCAAGAGACCTACAGGCTGGGTTCTGATATATGTATGAAACCATGTATTTTAATCCTATTAAAAATAATAGAACAAGGAAAGGGGCTTTTTAAAGCAAAAGGCAAATTGTGTATGGTTTAATGATTTTAAAGAGAAATTTATTCAGCAAATATTTATTGAGCGAGTACTCCATGCCAGCCACAGTTCTAGATAGTGGGGATAAAGTAGCAAACAAAACCAACAGAAATCCCTTCCATTCTAGCCAGCGAGACAGATGATAAACAAGTCATGTGGCAGAGCAGCAGTTGTAGGTGCTGTGGAGGAAGAGAAATAGAGCATGCCGCGTGGAGAGGGGCTGTGAGGTGTGGCAGGCGCCGTAGTCTGGAAGGGTTTTTCTGATGAGGTGCTGTTTGAGAAAAGACATCAGTGGTGGAAGGGAGTAAGTGATGCACATGTCCGTGTGAGGATGGCCAGGAGTGGGGGAAGAGCAGACACACACACCCTGGGCACCATATACGAGGGGAGACTCAAAAAACTGGAATTATCTCCTGGAGGGTGGGCCCCTTGTTAGTGTGTAGGCTTCCCCTACTAGGTGAGTGTTCTAGGAACCCATCGGTATCAGTTTACCAGCTGGCATTGTTGTGAGAGGCTGCATTTGGCTTTGGTGAGTTTTTGAAAACTCTTTCAACACATGTGCCTATTTCATCATGGGTGATTTACGGTCACACCTGCCCATACTGCATTGAGCGTTCAGCAGTTTTTGATCAAAAATGGCATGACCCCCATGCCCCACCATTCCTATTCTCCCGATATCTCCCTGAGAGACTTTTTTGTTTGTTTGTTTCTCTGGATGGGAAAAAAATCCTTAAAGGGAAATGTTTTGCTGATGTGGACAAGGTGAAACAAAAACAGCAGAAGCACTAAAAGGCGTCAGAATAGACCAGTTCAAAAACTGTTTTGCACAGTGTAAAAAAGTCTCGATAGGTATACTGTACTTTGAAGGTGACTGAAGTTTAAACATGTAAGAATATATACACAATATTTTATAAATAAATTCTGGGTTTTTTTGGGTCCCCCCCTCTGTACTTAGCACTGCTTGAGTGAGACACACGTCAGTCCAGTGTGGCTGGATCAACTAGAGTCGGGGGTGGGAGACTTGAGTAGTGGAAGAACAGGTGTGAGGTGGGGACACAGGCCTTGTATTTCTTTGTAATGATTTTGGCTTCTACTGGAGGGTGGGAAATCATTGGAGGATTTTAGGCACAGGAGTGGCTAACTTGTACTTTTTTTTATTCTTTTTTTTTTAAGATTTTATTTATTTATTTTTTTATTTTAGAGAGAGGGGAAGGGAGGGAGAAAGAGAGGGACAGAAACATCAATGTGTGATTGACTCTCATGTGGCCCCCACTGGGGATCTGGCCTGCAACCAAGGCACATACCCTGAGTGGGAATCGAACCGGCGACCCTTTGGTTCGCAGCCCGCACTCAATCAACTGAGCTACACCAGCCAGGGCTAACTTGTACTTTTTAATGAAAAGAACGCATAACTGCTTTGTCACCTGTGTTGGGGTTTAGATGATTTGAATTGGGGGCGAAAAACAACTGTTCTCTTGTGTAGTGTTAAGAATGACAGTTTAAATAAATCTCTGCTCATTAAAATTGCTATGCTAAATTTTTTCATCCAACAAATAATGAGAGTCTGTTATGTGTCAGAATCTGTATTAGGCACTGGGGAATTCAGCACTAAGTAGAACTAATTCTCTTTCTCACAGAATTAATAATCTAATGGCAGCTTTTAAAAAATCCTGTACAGTTAAAGTGTTCAAGAATAAAGTTTGTTTTATTGCCCCTAGTTTAATGAGCTCTTATGCCATGTCAAGCACTGTGCCAAGTGCTGGGAGGACCAAGGAGATACATTTCCTTCCCTGCCATGGGGCGTGCTCAGTCTGAGAGGAGGACCACAGGAGTGAGGCACCCATGACGATTCACTGTGCTGTCCACACGCCTCCGCTGCCCTGTCCCTGCCCCCTTCTTAGAAGACCTTAAGAGGCTGCGTCTTATGCATCTTGGTGTCCTCAGACCTGACCCAGTGTCTGGTACTTCGGTGTTTACTGGTGGGGTTTTCCCTGTTCTAGCATTTACTATTTGTTGTAGATGTCTTGGTGATCCTGCTGCCATTAATCACACTTACAGTGTACATTTGCTTTTGTTTTATTTTTAATATTAGAATTGAAAGCACAGTGGATATATTTTTTTAAATAACACAATTTCTGTCAACTATGGGAAAACACACAGGAGGCCAAGGGGCTCCTGTGTTTCTACAAAAAAGGGTAGTGAGAACATTTCTTTGTGGAAGTGAAGAATATTTCTTGTATTTTCTTATGGTAAAGAAATAGTTCTTTGTACTGATGCCACTCACCTCCCCCCAAAAAATGGAAAAATAAAAATAGACTGAGTTATTATGCCAAGGGTTTAATGGAGAATGGGTGCAAGTCTAAGTCCAAACCATTCTGCTCACGCATGTTGTCTGGCTAGCCTTGTAAGAATATGAGTTTTCGATCCTGGAGCTAATTCCTTGGGGTTAGCAACTTTTTTTTACTCATAGATATAGATGGAGCTCCTGTACCTGGCCTACTGCCTCTCACAGAGCCCCCGGGTGATTCACTGAAACAGTGAAACTGAGGTAGCTTTCAGGGCAAAGAAGAGAGCTACCAACCAGCAAGAGGACTGGAGAAAGCACTGAAAAGAATTGAGCTCTGTCATACACCATAAGTTTCCTTAACAGGAAAGTGGAAAGAACATTTAGGTTGAAAGAATAACCTGTGTCAGTGAATAGTCAAAGCGGCCTAACGTGCCTAGGGAGAATCTCTAGGGGCGGAGGGTAAGAGGGCAGGGAACATAGAGGACTGTAGTTGTGGGAAACTATACTAATAAGAAAAATGTTAGGGCTTTGCTAATATTTAAATTTCATCTTTGGATACTGGGAGCTGTGGAAGGAAAGGTTTTAAACAGGGTTGTGACATGGTTAGAGTTGTGTTTTGGGGAGAGAATACTGTTAACAATGTTAAGAGATGGATTAGTAAGAAGACTTTGTCTTACGGCCTGTGACTTTTGAATATGTCCAGTTGAGGTTATCAAATTGAGTTTCATAACCCAGGTTAAGGGGACAGGCAGACAGTTTGGGACTGACTTCATTTTCTTAATTGAAGCCAAAGAAGGCTTGTGATTATACAAGGAGAGACTGGAGCAAGAAGACTATAATGGAACCCTGGAGAGAGCAGAAGAGTGGTAGGAGAAATCATAGGGAGACCAGCAAGAAGCAGGGATTAAGGCAGAATGAGGGAGGAGTTTGTGAAATGGAGGGCAGGAGTGATGTGTGGTTTCATGTGCTGTGGTGATACATGGACAAAGTCTGACATGAGGCTTTTGGACTTGACCATGATGTATTATGTTTGTTGCTTTTGTCTAGTCTCTTTTATTACGTTTTAAGTCATTCATTGGAAGAATCATAGCAACAAATTTAAATTTTCTCACAATGCCTGAAAATTAATTAGTAGATGCTAAACCACTTCTTTGCAATAGTTTTTGAATAGTTGATAAGAATTAAATAAGTACAAATTATCTCAGACGTGATGCACATATAGAAAGCAAATTGTATATCTAAGACCCTACTTTTCAGACTGAAGTAAAATTATAAGCAGTGTTAGATCAAATGCACCTTTGTCATTGATATTTAAATCAAGCATCGTACTATGGTGATTTTTCTTTATTTGTTTGCATAGCCTGGCACCTGTGTTTGCTCTGTTTGTACCGTTTTACTGCTCCATACCGAGAGTCCAAGTGGCACACGTTCTGGGCCCGTTGTCCATCACAAACAAGACATTGATTTATATATTGGGACTACAGGTATAGTATGCATTTTTATGTTCACATTTCTTTAACCAGGTCTTTTTTTTTTGGTCTTTTTCTCATTTGATCTCCTTGAAAACAGTGTTTTTTCCTCATAAGTTTGACTTCATGATCTATATCAAATGTTCAAAGGAAGTGTTACAGAATGAGAACATCAAAGTATAAAAGGTACTAGAATACTTTCATAGACTTTAGAATCTGATAAGAGTTTTCACTGTAATTTGTACCAGTGGAAAATATTTTAATTTCATTGTGCAATTACGTGTAAGTACTTTTTAAAAAAAAACATAGTATGAAGTGGAAACGAGAAGAGTCAAAAGGTAGAAAGTGGAAAATCACTGTCAAAATTAATTTATTGAATTAATAAATTCAATAAACTTAATAAGATTTATTGAATATGGCGTCACAAATAAAGCTCTGAAGACTAAATTAGATATGCTTTACCAAACCAAGCTTTGGATTTTGCTAGAAGTATTATCAACTTTATAACTTTTGTCTCACATAGACATGATAGCAATGTCACCATCTGCTAAACGGTTTGATGTGAAGACCATTGGGGTGCTTAGTATTTGACTTAAATTGAAAAAGGTTATTTTCGCTAGTACTCAGTAAATATTGATCACTCTTCTGGGTCCCAGGCCCACTGATAGATGATACATATGATTTTTAACTTTTTATCTATAATACTTGTCATTTGTCTTTCACTCTCACAGCTTTTGATGTAAAACTTTTATTCTATTTTTTGTGGTACCATGTGTAGCTTGGCCTTTTGATCCCCTGTTAGTACTCATAACATTCCTTATCCCACACATATCAAACCGGATACTAGTGTCTCTGTAAAATGCCCTCCTCCCTCCCCTTTTAACCTTTAGCATTTCCTCTAACTTCTCTAGTCTGCTGTCATGTGTTATCAATGGCTCATCTGGGGTGGATTTTTTTTAACTTTTACAGACATTTCTCATGAACTGTATTTATTCTTCATCTCTCAACCTACATAGCATTACAGTCTCCCTATCCTTCCTAATATTCATATAATCTAATAGCCCATTTCTACAGTTTATTCTTATTACTAAGATTTGCTATGACATATTCTTTTTTCTTTTTTACAATGTTACAACATAAGACAGAAAGCATTGGTAGAAGAGAACCGTGGACCTGGGGTGGGAAACCCAGGTTCTATTTCTAACATGGCACTAACTAGCTTGTGACTTGGGTCAAGTTATAGCAGTCTTCTGAGGCGCATGTTGACTCTATAGTTCCATTCAATTCTAATGTTATATACCATCTTTGAGAGTGAAAAACATTGTTTTATTAATTATGGACTAGGAATTCAGTGGAACATTGCGTAAAGCCTTTGGAACCAAGTGGACTTGGTTTAATTACTTGCTCTGATAATTATTTACCTTTTCTGAGCCCTCATCTTCCCAGGTCATTTGAAATATTAGAAATAATATTATTGGGTAATTAGAGTAATCTAGACAGATAATAAGAACTAAGTCCATTGGTTCTTATTATTAATTAATAATGTAGGTCTCTATAGCTATCACCATAGGTGTTCTGAGATTGTGAATGTTTTTTGTTTTGTTTTTTTGGTGAGGTAGAAGTTGGTATCAGAAAGTACAGGTGGAGCCCTGGCTGGTGTAGCTCAGTGGATTGAGCGCGGGCTGTGAACCAGAGGGTCCCGGTTCGATTCCCCGTCAGGGCACATGCCTGGGTTGCAGGCCGGGTCCCCAGTGAGGGCCATGTGAGAGGCAACCACACATTGCTGTTTCTCTCCTTCTCTGTCTCCCTCCCTTCCTCTCTCTAAAATAAATAATAAAAATATATATATATTTTAAAAAAAAGAAAGTACAGGTGGAGATGCCTTAATTGGCTTTTTGATAAACTCTGAAGTCCTTAGCATGAATGGTATCCAGGGTTCTTCTTGCCTATCCAGTATCAACTCCCAACCCTCCCCATCCTGAAGTGAGTATCAACCCCTCATTCTCAGCTTTTGTTTCCTCTCTCCCTCCCCGCTCCTCCCTCCCCTTTAAATCTCTGCCCATATTTCTGTTCCTTACTGTCTTCCACACAGCAGCTTCTTGAGGCCGCAGACATTTGATGAATGAATGAATGAATAAATTTAATCATTATCAGAAGAACAGAAATGCTTGAGAGCCAGTCATGAAATGCCCTATGCTAGGGACTGGAGGATAAAATGGAGTTGTGATACCTGTTGTGAAGGAGCCCAGCAGTGAGAAAAAACATACACACTATCAAAACACAAGCAGACACAATGCCCTGGCTGGCATAGCTCAGTGGATTGAGCGCGGGCTGGGAACCAGAGGGTCCCGGTTCGATTCCCCGTCAGTGCACATGCCTGGGTTGCAGGCCAGGTCCCCAGTGAGGGCCATGTGAGAGGCAACCATACATTGCTGTTTCTCTCCCTCTCTGTCTCCCTCCCTTCCCCCTCTCTCTAAAATAAATAAATAAAATCTTAAAAAAAAAAAAAACCACAAGCAGACACAATTGGGACCAAGCGTACAGTAGGATGAGAGGCTTAAGAGTTCAAAGGAAATAATTTTACCGATAAAATTGATATGTTTATCTTTCTTGTGTATGAGACATAGTTTCCTGGAGCTGTCATGACACCAGGCTGTGGAGCCAGACCACTTGGGTGCACACTCACAGCTCCACTGCCCACCAGCTCTCTGACATTGAGCAATGACTTAACATACCTGTTTTCTCATGGGTAAAATAGAGATGATAATAGAACTTACCACATTGGGTGATTAGGGGGATCCAGTAAGTTTAACATATGAAAAGCATTTAGATCACAGCTTGGCACATAATAAGTGCTATGAAAGTATTAGCTATTTCATTGTTCTTTATATTTTTAAAAGAAAACTACAGGAAAATATTTTCTTTTAAATAAGGTAAATCTCATCCTTGTTATTGTCAGTCATTTATACTGAAGAAGGATCCATGCATACTAGATCAAAGAATGGAATTTTAGATCAAGGGATTAAATTTAAAGTTGCGACAAACATTCATTTTTACTTAAGCTAGCACTAGAGCAAAGCTGGTCAGCCACCTTTTACCTGTGCTTTGTCATCTCTTACCTTTGTATCTGTCTTCTTTCTATGTATTTTTTTTTTATGTATCCTTGATAAATGTATAGAACTTCGAAGATTTCATCTCACACAAAGTCAGCAGTGAACCTGGGTATCTTGCTTCTTTCTGTATGAACAGAAGTCCTTAAATTCCTGACCTAAAGATCTAATGTGAACAGACACTAGGCTACAGATCTTTACTTCTCTGCAGGAACACGTTGAAATAGATGTCTTACGACTTTTCAGAAACCCTTGAGCATAACACTGGGATGTAAATGATTTGGAAAGCAAATGGAAAGATTGCATAAGACTTTAATTCTAATTACTTTTGCCATTTAACTTTGATATCATTATTTAGTTTACTATTCCATAGAGGAACTCGAATGAGAACATTAACAGTTAAACAGAGTAGCATTCGACATGGACCTCTATGCTTGCAGAGTGGCCCTCCCGTCTAAGTTTAGAGTAGCAGTGACGAAGAATTGAAATGAGAGAATTATGTAAACTAATATTACACGTTAGTACCTAACAACAAGTTTTGGATGGTGACTACATATTGTTTATGTTGTTAATTCTAGTAATTCCTTTATATGTGGTATTTTACTTTGTTTAATGTACATTAGTAAATTAAAGTATATGTGAATTTTACTTTGCACGGTAGTGGGCCAGGTTCAACCAATCCATTTTAGGCTATGAAAGGTGGAACTCTTGGTTAAAAAAAAAGAAGAAAAATTAATATATTATTTTCTTTTAAATAACAGCATTGATATTTGTTAATTTATATTTGTTTATATTATTATATATAACTAATCCTTAACATAAATGGTTATGATTATAGTTATATAAAAATTAGTAAGATATGACTGGCATTGAATTTCATTTTTAGCCTTTCTTTTCTTTCATAGCTTTTCACCTCTGGTTCCTACATCTGGATTGTAGCCATAAGTGGACTTGTAAGTGTAATTCCCTCTTCTATTTCTTGTCTGAAGAAACTTTAGGAAAAATGTCATATTTAGATTGTGGTTCATATTCAGTTGTCTCCAACATTTTTTAAAACAATGTTCGGTCCTGTCTCAATGCTAATTCCTTAATGATAAAAAGGCTAGTTACATAAATAATTGAAAGGCCCATTTGTCTTAGTTTTTAAGGAAATTTTGTTGAGTGTTTTAGCTGAGTTTCTTATCAGTTTTATTTTTAAATTGCATTAGTAGTTTAACTCATAATAGGGAAAAAATGACAGAAAAAGAAAATGAAGAAGTTGAGTTACTAACAATAATGAGAGATATTCTGCTTGTTTTGTAAAGAGACACTGTCATGCAAGAGAAAAAAATAAGGCCAAGTGGAAAGTCAGATGGATTGGAACTGACAAAAGACTCATCAGGGTGTGTGGCCAGAGAAGGGAGATGTGAGTGAGCTGATGACTTGGATGGTGTGCTCATCCTTTGTGCTAGAATGTCTTTATCTCACCCACCCCCATGCTGTTCTGTATCATTTTTTAAATTTTAGTAAGTATTTGTCTTCAACTCTACTTACAAGGTATTTAAAAAGACATCTAGAACATGAAATTGAACTTTATTTTTCATCCATGACTTAAACTTGAACTCTCAAATTTATATAACATAAGTTTATAACTAATATATGGAATACAGTTTTAATTTCCTGGAAAAGACTAAGAAAATTACAGAATGGATTTATAGTAATATGTAAACATCAAAGAGACCTTTGGAAATAATTATGCATTCTACTGTAGACAATTTAATTTTAAGTAAGCTAGCAGTGTAACTGGTTTCCTGGTAAATGGTATTTTAGGGTACCGTGTCATTACTTTAAGCCTGCTCACTTTTCTCCTTCCTTTATGCTGTCTATATTATTTCTTTCGTGGGTTGTTTTTTTTTTTTTTTTCCATATACAACGTAATCATTCATTCCCCACAGCTTCCAGCCAAAATTCTGGGGATTGAAGTCACTTGGTTTTCCCCTCCCTAAGTACTTTCTCAGATACCCAGACACCTGATTTACTTCAGGACTATGATACTAAACTCTACTGTGAGGCCTTTAAACCATCTGAGAGCCACCTGGTATTCTTAATACTTGTGGTGACTTAGAGACAGCCTGGGGTTGGAATGAGTCTATGGGACACAACTGCCAGGCTCTCTCTAGTCTAATGTCATCCCCACATGACCTACCAACTTTTTTTTTCTTGCAGTAAAACATTTATTCCTTTATTTCATGAAACACTCAAAGTTTAGGTTAGTGAGAAATAATTTTAATCAAAAGAATTGTACATTTTCTTCCCACACATCTTGCTTTCTATTAGGAAATCACATTGTGATCCATTTTACTACAATATTATAAAATCTTTACAAGAAAATATTAAAATAAACAGAAGGCAAAATGGGGTAAAATAAACTGTTCCCTCTACTCCAGTGCCCACAGCACACAAGAGAACCAGAAAGAGTAAGTAACGAAGATTCCTCTGATCACAACTTTCCAAAGAGTTGGAGAGGAAAAGAAACGGGATAAGCATGGTGGCATGAAAGGAAATGGATGTCAGGAGAACTGCTTCAGTAACCAACCAGTTCTGAGTGAAATACTCTCTCTTATATGCAACAAATTCTAAACAAGGCTAAACTTTAAGATATTCCTTCAGCCAAAATTAGAAAATACCCTGACGGTGAAAGTAGCTCTTTTGCCTAAGTTTCCCAACAGCCTCTTTGTGCATGAACCAGTGATGTGAACAGAAGCGTGTTCGGGCATCAAAATTGTCACAGGACCCCTTCCATCTCCTTCATAAAGGCTTCATGCACATCATCCTTAGTTTGTACCGAGACGGGAACAGTTGGACCAGATTTGGAGTTTGCTCTGGCAAGAGTCACAGCACAACCATCCTGACTTTCTTTGGGGAGCAACAGTAGCTCTTTTATTCTCCTGGATCCTCACTGCAGTGAGCACAAATTAAGTAATCTCTGCTTTGGGATTAGTGATTTGTGGACTAACGGTTGGCACTGACGGTTGCTGTGGCATTCTTCTCAGTGGTGGCTGCACTTACATCATCTACCTTGGGTCACTGAATCAAGTGGGCGGAGCACCTAAAACTCCTGGGTTTAGCAAGGGAGCCAGAAAAGCCCAGGTTGGGCAGGTCTGCGTGGAGGCACCAGAAGTGGACATGTCATGCCAGGACAAGGTGGAGGGATACTTGGAGGTGCAGGGGGAGGTAGCTTTGGTGGGGGTCTCCAAGGAGGAGGACCAGGAGGCAAACCTGGAAGTGGACCTGGGGGAGGGCCAGGGGTCAGCCTGGTGATGATCCTGGAGGTAAAATTTGGGGTAAAGACCCCCAGAGTCCTGGCATCCCAGGTGGTCTCAGGTACAGAGGAGCTCCTGGAGGTGGCCCAGGTGGCTAGCTGTAAAGGTGGAACAGGAGGTGGCCCAAGATGAGGTGGTCTTGGCACGGGAAGTGTTTGTATCTGAGAAGGGGAAACAGATGGTGGGGGAGCTTGTTGCTGGGAAGAAGTAGATGCGCCATCAGAAAGAGATTCATTCCTCTGTATGCTGTTTTTGTGACTGCTTTTCTGCTTCAGAATCATCAGAATCACCTTTGTCGTCATCGTCCTCTGAAAATTCCTCTACTTCCCCATCCTCCTCAGGGATTTCCTGACCTGCCATTCAAAGCATCATGGATTGAAGAAGAGTCAGCTCCTTAACGTTCTTTTTCTTCCTTGATTTCCCAGGTATATCTGCAAATCGTACTCTCAGACCTGAATTATTTCTTCATTGTTGTTTCTTTCAGCAGCATCACGGTGCACAAACTCATCCCCTTTACTTTCTCCATCTGATCTGTCAGTGTTGCTGTCATCACGCGTATCTTGATCCACATCCTCAGATTCACTGGTGCTGGAAACATCATTATCATGACCCCATTGGGCCAGTTCAGGACTATATAACATGTCTTCATCTTGCCGATGAGAGGGCAGATCTAAGGCAAAACCCACTTTATGGCCATACATTTGCAAGACTTGAGGAGAAGGTGGACATGGGGCAGACCTGGAGCAGACCTGGAGGTTTTCTGCCAGGGGGCAAATGTGAAACACCTCATCCAAGAAGGAATTGGAATGTTCTGGATCAAGATGTTGGGAGGAGCATGTGGCATATCTGGCACAGGAGTAGTATCCACTTCCACATGCCGAGCATTCTTGACAGCATCAAAATATTGGCTAAGTTGAGCCCTCTTCTAGTCGTATGCTACTTCTGGCTTTCTCTGTTCTTTGTAAATATCTGGATTCTCTTTTTCGTAGAGTCATAGAACACGTTCAAAGGCTTCATGCAGCTTTTTACATTTGTCTTCCGGCACCTTCTCATTTAACTGTGGCTGTTGCAGTGGCTTAAACTGCACCTCATCCAGTCTTTCCGTGTCCCAGATAATCTATCTGAGATCCTTCGTCTTCGTAACGGCAGCTCGTACTGTCATGCACTGATTTATGTTCTTTTTTTAATTCTCTCTTCCAGGCTTATTTTCAGGCCTGGTTGGTGGGGTTTGTCAGGTTTCCACTCGTGGCGGATGTTGTACATCTCCATCCCATGTTGACGATCTGTATGGTTCACTTGCTGATTAAAAAAAAAACAACCCACAGCATCAACATAAGAATGTCCAAACACTTCCACTGGACTCTGGGACTGTGAGAAATCGGGAGGGGACAATTCTCCGCCTCTTTTACTTTTCAGGGGCCTTCACCTCTGCTCCCGGTCAGCTGTCTAGCAACTGCCCTCTCGAACCTCACGCCTCCACCGTCCCTGCCTCCCTCTCTTTGCCTGTGGGCCCAGATCTCTAAACTTCCAGCTTGACTGACAGCTACTTAACCAGCCTGCAAAAAATAGACAGTTCATTGCTTTCATCCTTACAGCAGCTTGAGAATTATTCATTAATGATCCATTTTGTTTTTCTTAGTGATGGTCTCAGGTTCTTTTTTGGATATTTTCCTAAAACATTCAAGAATTTGCAAAGTACCTTATTGTAAGCTATTTCATTGTGTTTGTTTACTATTGACTGATTTTTTTCTCATTATCCAAATGCTTCTTTAATAACTCATTATGTGACTTAATGTTTTAGGACATCGCATTTTCTTCTTTATTCTGTTCTCAGGCTCCTGGTTTTGAATTAAGAGCTTGCGATTACCTTAGATAGTATCATTTTGTGACATTCAGTACTCTAGAATTGGCAGTTGCATTTTTCATCTCTGTAATCTTTTTAAAATCTAAAATGTGCATGTTGTCACAGTCTTTTTCAGCACACATGCTTAACAGGTAGTAAGGGGTTTGTGTCAATTTTTTTAAAGAATCAGAGTTTAACAAATTTTTAACATAAAATTCTCTTGTTTCAAAAGAATAAATAGAGCCCTGGCTGGTGTGGCTCAATAGAGTGAGCTCAGGCCTTTGAACCAAAGGGTCACTGGTTTGCAGGCCAGGTCCCCAGTAGGGGGTATGAGAGGGGCAACTACACATTGATACTTCTTTCTCTCCCTCTCTTTCTCCCTCCCTTCTCCTCTCTCTAAAAACAAATAAATAAAATCTTTTTTTAAAAGAGAGTAAATGGAATTATACAGTATTTGAAATCTAATTCCCACATAAATTTAACATTTCAATAATTCCACTACTAGTAAACACTTCTGAGCCAATTGAATTTTCACTTTTTACAGTAATTAATTTAGCCAGTAATAACTCTTCATATCAGCCTTTTTTATTATTGTTCCACCATAATTAAATGATACTGTGTTTACTTAAAATGATTTATATCAGTGAAAAATCATACCTAGTTTTTCCTTCATGGGATACAATAAATAGCGGTGCTTGTTTTGAACTTAATATTTTATTTTTTCTAGAAAACCACATTTTTACAATGAAATAATTAATATAATATGCTATAATTTAGATAAGGATAATTATAAAAGAGGATACTAAAATTAATGGTGAATATTTGGTTTGCACACCACTGAGCAGAGGATTAGAGTCTGAGATTCAGAAAGCCACAGCTCGTCCCAGATGTCTCTTGCTCAATGTCACTTCTTTTCCCCTCACATGTATCAAGTGACTTCCTTTTTTTTGTTTTTTATGCTAAGTAAAATGCTAAAAAGAAAATAAAATTCTTACTACCAAAAAAGAAATGCACAGAGAGTGTTCAGTGCATTTTAGAGGAATGTTAGAAAACATATTGATGAAATTTCACTTTTTAATATTAAAACCAATAGTTCTGCTAACATACTATGTGCTTTAAGGAAGCAATTTTATTTCAATCTGGCATTATGTATTTTTTAAGAGAAAGAGCTTTTTGTTAATAGAAGGGGGTCATTTGTTTAAAACTTAAGTCACAGATTATCTGCTGTCATAGAAACCAAAAACTTTTCTCATGTTTTCTGGAAAGCTGCCAACGTTGAATTTAGCTTATTTGGTTTAGTTATTGCTGGATTATTTGGGTTAGACTAGTTTTTCTCCCTCCTTGTGTCACTCATTCTTGCATGATTATAAATGTTTCTGAATATGTAACTTTAAAATATCCCACTGATTAAAAGAGGAAGAGGTTGATAAATCACATCAGTAAAGTATTTTATTAGGTTGGATCCCACATTCTGTCTTCAGTGGTATCATAGAAAGGAATGAGGACTAAATTGTTTTTCCTGGCTTGAGGAGGAAAATAGTGTTTGGCTTACTAGGAGCAATAATACGTTAGTTTGCCTAGAACAGCTGTCACTTTTCAATTCTGTTTTATGATCCACCAGAGATTCCAGCTGCAGCCTTTCTTCTCTGGAAAGGGTAAGGGGCATTCAGTTTTGCTTAAAGATTACTTTGAGTTTATTCACATATATCACTGATAACATGTTTTTATGTTGCATTCTTCCCTTGGAAACTCTGGTTTTTAAAACCAACTTGTAATATTTAAAATACTACTGTTTTGCCTTGGCCACGGGTAGCTCATTTGGTTAGAGCATCGTCTCCGTAAACCAAGGTTGAGGGTTCGATTCCTGGTCCAGGCACACACAAGAATCAACCAATGAGCATGTAAATAAGTGGAACAGCAAATTGATATTTCTCTTTCTCTCTGTATCTCCTTCTCTCTCTCTCTCTAAGATCAAAAAGAAAATAATAAAATAAAATAAAAATAAAAACTATTGTTTTCACGAAAGGTTGCAAAATTTTCATTGGAAAGCTTGGCTATAATAGCCAAGTGAAATATTTCAGTTTAACCAACAAATTAAATAATGTTAATGTATACATCTACTTCCACCATGTTCACACCATGATGTTTAACTGTTCCTCTTAATGTCTGTGGTGAGAGAACTTAAAAAATTGAGGTACTCTTTATGTATTCAATGTCACTAATCTTGTTATACATTAGTACTTTTTTTTCCTTTCAGAAAATATTTCTTACTTATTGAACTTTATGTAAGTTCTTTTTGTGGTTCTGCAGTGAGACTTTGGGACATCCATATCTCTGCACTTCTTCATTTTCTACCGTTTTATGAATCATAGTAGTGAGTCATTACCACTGGGATGTACCCTAATTCTCAAAAGCTGAAGCCTGAGCTGATTCTAGCATGATTAAAACAGACCCTGGTTTTGCCAGTTTTTCTATTTTTACAGTTCACATATTTCTCATCATTTGGCCCTCTTTCACACTATTTAGGAGCAAATTAACAGACAGGCCTTTATTTCTCAGACTCCAGGCTTCTCCCCTTCAACATATCCCTTTACGTTCTGCCCATTTCCTGCGTTTGCTACCTGTTTTAAATGGTATTTCAGACTTATTTTCTTGTGATCAAGCAACCTTATTGTGAAAAAGGAGTCTAACTCTGACCTACCAAATAAGATTAGAAACATCAGATTATTTAGGACTTTGAATGTGGTCTGAGTTTGTTTTGGGGGGTTTGGTTTTTTTCAGTAGGCAGTGGGGATCTTTAAAGCTTTACAAAGAAAAAACTTTATGATGGTGCAAGATTATAGAAGTCTTACTAGGGTTTGTAAGTCATAGAAAAGGGGAAGAGAAAAAAGAACAATCTCGTAGCAGTCAGGATGGCTCATTTGTCGGCTGTGATTTGCCTCTCTCTCCTCTCTCCACAATAGTTTTCGAGACAAAAATTAAAACAGTGTCCTGTGGTATCTGTTAAAGAAAAGGCATCAAACAGAACCTTATGTTAATTGGCTTCACAAATTATGATACAACATTAAGGAAAGTGTATAGTCTAGCATAAGCTACTGTGGAAACCTGAACTACTTGGGAGTAAGTTGCGGAGTTCTGACCTGGTCCTGAGTGAATGAGAATGGGATGTTAGGCCCTCTGTGCCTTCCCCTGCTTTTCATGTCTTTCTCTTCTCTTCACGCTCTTTTCTTCTATTATTTATTCTTCCTTCCCTTAAATTTCTTCTCCAGATTGACCAGAGAAGGGTCCAGTATAGCAGTTCATACAATGCATCTGATGCCCAAGATTTTCAGTTGAAATTTAGAGATTGAGATTATTTTCTAGCAGTCATTAAAAATGAGGACAGAAGCTTCAGAAGGAAGTGAAGGCTTTTTAGAGTTGTGAGGTTGATTGGGCTTATGAAAGGACCAAGTATAAAGTTCAAGACAACATTAGAAGACATTCAGATTTAGAGATTGCTTTCACCTACTTATAATTAAAATAGTATTTGTAATTCCAACACTGAATCGAATGCTTATCAGTCCATTGTACCTGCTCCCTCATGTTAATTTATTTATACCTTCTGTCTACCCCACTTTTCCTTCCCTTCTTTTCTATGCCTTTTTCCCTTATTCTGACCTCAGGTAGCCTGGACCTACCAAGAGAAACTTCTGTCCTTTGCCTTGTTGAGCTAATTGCAACTCAGTCCAGGGCTGACATGCAATGTCATATTAGATAGGGATTACACAGGAAGGGAGTGACTAGTGGACTTTGATTGACTGATTGATTTAATACTCATCAGAGGACATTTTTTCATTGCTTTTTGAGAGAGAGAGAGAGAGAGAGGGAGAAAAACATCAGTGTAAGAGAAGAACATTGATTGGTTCCCTCTCGTATGTGCCTGGACCAGGGATCATTTGTGCCCTGACTGGGGATGGAACCTACAACTTAGGTATGTACCCTGACCAGGAATTGAACCCATGATTATTCGGTTATGAGACAATGCTCCAACCAACTGAGCCAACACTGGCCAGGGCTAGACTTTGGTTTTTAAATGTTAAATGCAGAATAAATGAAGTTATACCACTGTCTTGCTATAACTGGCACAGAAGCTCTGGCCAGGTGGCTTAGTTGGTTGGAGCATCATCCTATATACAAAAATGTAGCAGATTCTATTCCCAGTCAGGGTACATACCTGGGTTGCATGCTCAATCCCCCCAGTCAATATTTCTCTTTCTCTCTCCCTTCCTGTCTTTTAGAAACAAACAAACAAAAAAACTGATGCAAAAGTGCCTTATAAAATAGAGCTATACACAGTTTTATTACTGCAAGTTACCTTTTATCTATAGTCAAAAACCTAGTCTCCTTTCAAAGTTCTTCAAAATTTGGCCTCCTCATGTACCATACAGTTTAGTGGCACTGAATGTGTTACTGTTCCTGAACATCTCATCCTGTGTCAGGATTCTGTGCCATTGTGCAGTCGCTCTCTTTAACAAACACATGGCACGTAACTACATACCAAAAACTTGTGGCAGATTATATTATTTGTTCAGATATTTTTGTTTGTTCAGAATATTGAATGGCCCTCTCTACTGGGTCCTCCCTACAGGTCTTGTATTGTACATGCCGCTTAACATCAGACTTGACTCTGTGACTTTAATTAGCCACTAAAATATGAATAGAAATGAATGCTTTACAAGTAGAAGTTTTAAGAACAATTTCTTGGTTCTACCGTTGTTCTTTAACTTTTGCCATGAAAAAAGCCTGTGCCAGATAGAAGCCCAGATCCCAGAGTGAAGAGGGCACATGGAACAGGGCTGTGGTCAACATGTAAGATAAATAAGAAAGAAGTCTTTGTTATAAGCTACTGAAATTTGGGATAATTTGTTAGCAATATAACAAACAGTATAACCTGGAGAAAGGAGACCAATATAGCTATTTTCTTTTTTTTTTTATCTCACAAATATGTTTTTTTATATTGCATAATAAACTGTGATACTTAAACAAGTTTCTCTCTCTGAAAGTGGAAAAGTTCACATCTGAACCTTGATCTCTTCTTTCTGCAGAACAGGCAGTTTCCATGGTCACAACAGGGATTAAGGGCCAGATGTGTGTTTTGACAGCACATAGGTTCTTAAATATACTTCATGTGTGACTTGAGTTCAGTATAGCTATTTTCTAAACACTTTACAAATATTAGCTTAATTAGTCCTCATAAAAGCCTGATGATGTAAGGACTGTTATCCCCATTTTCTACATGAAGGAACTGGGGCACAGAGAACCTAACTAATTTGCCAAGAATATAAAATTAAAAGTAGATGAGACCGGATTCAAATGCAGATTCTCTAGCTTTAGTGTCTATGCTCTTATGAGACAGCTTTGCATAGCCACAAAGTTTCTTTCAGCTATAGTCCTTTTTTCACTATTAGAATCCTTCTTTTCCTAGAGAAATCATATTTAAGTCCTGACTGAAGTTATTTCTGAGTCAGTCCTATCTTCCAGTTTAGGGATTATACATTATTCTTTATAATCCCTAGTGCCTGGCACAATGGCATTTTATCTACATTCTATAAATAATTGTTGAGTTTCAAAATTCAGTACTATCAAAATAATTTTTGCGCTATAAAACACTGTGATACTTTGTGATTGTCGGGATGCTTTCAACGTGTGCTGCCTTCCTAGGTTCTTCACACAGTTTCTACAGTGGTGGAGAACCTAGACTTCCCATTTTAAAGATGAGGAGGCTGAGGCCCTGGCTGGTGTGGCTCAACTGCTTGGATTTCGTCCTGTGAATCTGATTCCCCGTCAGGAGGCTTGCCTGGGTTGTCGGTTCGGTCCCCAGTCAGAGCACATGCGAGAGACAATCAATCTGTCACATCAGTGTTTCTCTCCTCACTCTCTTCCTCCATTCCCCTCTCACTAAAAGCAATAAGCATGTCCTCGGGTGAGGCTAAAATATATACGTATATTTAAAAGATATAAAAGATGAGGACACTGAAGTTCAGGTTCCACAACCGATTGGAGATAGAGGTGGGACCAAAGGCCCGGCGTTCTCGTCGAGGTCAGGGCGGTGCACTGCACTTTGCAGCGCTCTCATCCACGTCTTCTCCAACCACAAGACACTTAAGTACGAAGCTATTCTTAGATCTTCCCTTGACTGTACCAGTAACATGTGGCCTGGTTGTCATCAATGGAGACACAATTCTGGAGGGAGATCTTGTATATGAAGAAGTTTTGAAAGCATGCAGAGGTGCTGAAAAGACACATATGAACAACAACTTTCTGCAGCTTTCACTACGAATTTTGTGGGTCAGCCAGTATCCAAGAAAACTTGGTTGAGGCTGTCACATTGGCAGCCTCTACTTTCTTCCTGACACGCAAAATCAGCCCATAGCTATACTTTCTCTTCTAAGCTCATCAGCGTATTTAACTGGTCCTCCATCTGATGGGTTAAAGATGCAGCTAAACGTACACGTGTTATCTGTGTTTCTGGCATTGTCATGTATAAGAAAATGAAGTACAGAATGGCTTTGAGAAAGTTTAAAGGATAATTTAAAATATATTTATCTGGTTCAATAGTACGTCTAGTCATAGGAAAAAGAAATGGAGATAAGGAAGAGGTTGTGAAGAAAACAGCCATACTTTTTAGTTTTAGATGCTTACTGGTAGATTATCATACCAATGGCAGCACAGAGCACTTTCCCACAGGGTCTTCACATTCTTTTCCTATCATGAGATGGAAAGTCTTGAAACAGTTTTGATTATCTCTTTAAACTGATATTTTAAAAGTGAAAGTGTCCAATGGTTTTTCCTCTTTGGGGCTGATTGTGTTGATATTTCTCTTCTATCTTGATAATAACTTCTAGGAAAGGACTGTGGTGAAATCAGTGCATGTTTATTTTAAATATATTCATTATTTATTAACAACAGCACAGCTTATCAGAAAGTCTTCTCATAGCCCTGGCTGTGCAGCTAAGTGGCTAGTGTGCAGTCCGTATGTGCTAAGGTTGAAGATTCAGTCTCTGGTCAAGGCACATACAAGAATCAACCAATAAATGCATAACTAAGTGGAACAACAAATCATTGTTTCTCCTCTCTCTCTCTCTCTCTCTTGCTCTCAAATAAAATTTTTTTTTAATTTAAGTCTTTTCTTGTTAGTTTATGTTGGCTGGGAATGTATTTAAGCTATCAGAAGTTTTTTGTTCCTAAAGATTGTTTTTAGTCTACTAAAATCTTACCTCTTTTATAAAATTTTAAAGATTTATATATCTGGAAAGGTCCAGATCTTTCTAGATCTTCACATTTACTTTTTATGAAAAAATTATTTTTTGTTTATGAAAGTATTATTTATATACAATAAGATTCACCAGTTTTAAGTGTACAGTTTGATGAATTTTGCTATATACGGTTGTATAACTACCACCACAATCAAGATAGAAAACTGTCCCCCACTCCAAACATTTTTTTATTCCTTTTGCTCTCTGTCCTCTCACCCAACTATTTTTATGTAACCCCGATCTTCATGTCATTATAATTTTGCATTTTCTAGAATTTCATATAATTGGAATCATTTAGTATGAAGTCTTCTGTGTTTTACTTCTTTCACTTAACATGATGTTTTTGAGATCAATCTACATTTTATTAATACTTCATTCATTGCTACTATAAGTATTAATTTAAGTATGGTTGTACCACAGTTTGTTTATCCATTCACCAATTAACGAACATTTGGGTTACTTCCAGGTTTGAATTATTATGAGTAAATCTGCTGTGACATCTGTGCACAGATGTTTATGTGGACACATGCTTTAACTTTTAAATTCCTAGGAGTAGAACTCATGGGTCATATGTTAAATATGTCTTTAGCATTGTAAGGTACTATCATATTATTTTACAAAGTAGTTGTACCATTTTTCATTTCCACCATCAATGCTTCAGAGTTCCACTTGCTCTGCATCCTTGCCAACACTTGGCATTGTCAGTTGTTTTAACGTTAGTTGCTGTGTAATGACATTGTGATTTTAATTTGCAGTTCTCTAGTGACTAGTGATATTGAGTGTGTTTTCATGTGCCTACAGACCATTTGTATATCTCCTTTTGTGAGTTGCCTATTCAAATCTCTGTCCACTTGTTCATTGAGTTTCATTTGTCTTTTTTTTTAAATTATTTTATTGTTGTTCAATTACAGTTGTCCGCATTTACCCTCCCCCCACCCCACCCCAGGCAAACCCACCTCCCTCCCTTGCTTCCACCCTCCCTCTTGGTTTTGTCCATGTGTCCTTTATAGCAGTTCCTGAATACCTTTGTCCCCCTTCTCCCCTTCCCCTTCCCCTTCCCCTCTGGTTACTGCCAGAATGTTCTAAACTTCAATGTCTCTGGTTCTATTTTGTTTCTCTGGCTGTATTTTGCTTGCTTACCTCACAAGCGTCTTGGCTGTGGCTGATCTGAATTTCCCGGTAGCTGATCTGGCCTTGGTGCCTTCTCTCCTGAGTCCTCATACGAAACTTTTTAACATTTCGTATAGTAGAGGCTGCATGATGATGTACTCCTTGA
>PVJI01015485.1:0-28693 GCA_004026765.1 Micronycteris hirsuta
TAGAGTAGTCTTGGTTGCAGGCCTCTGGTTCTCATTACTTGGAATATTTCTTGCCATTCCCTTCTGGCTTGGAGTGTATCCATTGACAAGTCAGCTGCTAACCTTATTGGGGTTCCCTTGTATGTTACTTCCTGCTTCTGCCTCGCTGCCTTTAGGATTCTTGTTTGTCTTGGAATTTTGCCATTTTAATGATGATGTGTCTTGAAGTGGGCCTGTTAGGGTTTCTTTTGATTGGGACTCTCTGTATTTCCTGGATTTGTGTGGCTTTTTCTCTCATCAGATAGGGAAGTTTTCCATCATTATTTTTTTGAACAGGTTTTCCAGTCCTTGCTGCTCTTCCTCTTCTTCTGGTATCCCTATTATACGAATATTGTTACGTTTCATGTTGTCCTGCATTTCCCTTAATACCTCTTCATTCTTTCTGAGCCTCTTTTCCTGTTCTTGCTCTTTTTGGTTGCTTTTTTCAACCTTGTCCTCCAGCTCGCTGATCCGATCCTCCTCCTCATCGAGCCTACTTTTGATTCCTTCTATTGTGCTCTTCAGTTCAGATATTGTATTCCTCATTTCCTCTTGGCCCTTGTTAATAGTTTCTATTTCCTTTTCATGTTGACATAGTTTTCAGTGAGTTCATTATAGTTTCCCTGTAGTTTCTGGTAGTGTTCTGTGAGTTCATCAAGCTTCTCGAGTTTCTTGAGCTGCCTGATAACATATGCTTTGAACTCAATATCTGATAGTTGGCTTGCCTCTGTTTCATTTATCATTCTTTCTGGGGCTTCCTCCTTTCCTTTCATTTGGGAATTGTTTCTTTGTCTTCCCTTGTTTGTGGGATTCTTCTTGCTAGCCTCTGGTTCTTAAACTGGTCTGTCAAGTTATCTGAAGTAGCGAAGTTAATTTTGTGTCACTGTCTCTGTTTTTTGGGCTGACTCTGGTCTGGGTCCCACTCTATTCTCTTCACAATTCCAGGTTTTAATATCTCACCTGTTGATAAAGAAGCAAGGGAAAGGGAGAAAAATAAGTAAAAGAAAGCAAGAGAAAAGGAAAAAGAAAGGTAAAGAAAAATAATACTAAAATAACATAAAAATAATAGAAAATAAAAAGAAGAGAAAACTAGGAATACCAAATGAAGGGAAAGTAGAAGGGGTTAAAAAAATCGAGAGAGGCAGATAGGAAGAAGGGTGGGGGAAAACAAAGAAACAAAGAGAAAACCAAAGAAATTAAAAAAAAAAACAGAAAAAATAACTTTTGTTTGCTGTCTTCAACCGCGTCAGGCTGGGACTTCTCCTGCTGTCTTCCTGGGCTGCACTCTCAGCTGCCATCCCGCCTCCAGTCGAGTTGCCGGGAGTTTGCAGCACCTCCTCTGGGCCGCCTGACCCCCATCCTGAGTCAGAGTTTATGAGGTCTGTGTCTCCCCTCAATGGGGCTCGATGTAGCTCCTCTGTTTCTCCCCCACAGAGGGACTCTGCACCGCAGGTCTGGGTTGTGTCTCAGGCCCTCCAGGAGTGAGCTCCATGCCCCTGCATTCGCCGATCACTTTTGTCTCTTGATTCGGGGCTTGCAAGCCGCAGGCCTGGGTGCCCGGTTGGGCACCAATGCCAGCTGCCCCCTACTGGCTCTGCCGGGCGTGCTCCTGATCCCAGAGCTCTGGGCTTGGGTTTCCCTTTCACTTCAGTCTCCAATTCCTCCTGCTGTGATCGCCAGCCTCTGCAGATCAGTCCCCATGTACACACCAACTTCCGGACTGCTGGGGACCAAGGCTCTTCCAACAGATGTGCACGTCTGCTTTGGCTACTCACACACCCCAATCCAGCTCCCTCCCATGGATCCTGGAGCAAACCGGGAAGCTGCTGCTACTGGATCCGCAGACCTTCTGGCTCCCTGCGAGACCCGAGGGTCCCCTTCTCTCCGAAGCAGTCTCCCTACTGGCTGATCTTTCAGTTTTATGTGCAATCCTGGTCATCAATCTTCCTGGGATACTGTTGGGTAATCGCCCAACTCCTCAGAAAGTCAGCCAAATATCCCACCAGTGGGCTGGAGGAAGCCGATCCCGCTCCCTCCTACTTCGCCGCCATCTTCCTGTCTCAACTCCTGTGTTCTAATAAAGCTTAGGCCGGGCATGCGGACAAGGGCATTTTGCAAGGGCCAACTACATTATTAGCCAGAGGACTAACAGGCTCTGGCTAACCTGTAGCTTCTCTTCCTCAAGGTTCCCCAAGATAATTCTAAATGCTTGGGCCGGGAACAACCAGCAGTGCTACATTCAGTGACTCCTGAGAAAGAGTTGGATGCCTGACAACGTTTCTGGGCTGACCTGGCTCTACAGCACATCTCCATTTCTCACAAGGTCAAATACTGGGATGAGGACTGCCAGGTACTTTGGCTGTGCACCCCATGGCTGCATGGAAGCCCTGTCCTACATATCTGTCAGCTACATATGAGTCTTCCCACCAGTATGCCTGGAAGACTCCCTGTCCTTTATAAACATCCACAGAGAGATACACTGATCTTTGACAACTTGTCCATTCTTCTTCTGAAGACTCTTCAGTATATGTCCATGCATATGAGCTTTATTTTTTGCAGTTGTGATGATCAGGCTGTAGGACCTGGCAGGTCTGAGTGGGGTCATAAACCTTGTACAGCGACTCATGCTATTGCTAATCTCCTTGGTGCCTGTGGAAAGTGTGGCCATATGTGTTTAACTAGACATTGTGAGACAAGAGTAATGTTATAAAAAAAGGTCATAACCCCAAAGAGTATAAGCACAAGAGGTTCTTAAGAAATATGCCAAGTGATTGCTCTCATTGGCTGGTGTGTGTTCTGATTTCCTGGAGTCTGTTCCCATGGACTGGTGTCTGGGCCCTCAAGCTGGGACAAATGCCCATTGAGTACACCACACAGTGACCTCTCCTCCCTCACTATGTGTTTCATAATAATAAGGGAGTACACTGATGGTGACCATGTATTAATGAACATCCTGTGATGAGGCACCGGTGATATGAGCAATGGCCACATTGTAGGTGTTCTCATTGTTGGCTGTGTCCATTGCAGTGACTTAAATCCTGGTGGCACTAGAAGGGGTGAAAGGGATGAGAATTGATGTCTTGCCTGTTAACAAGCATCATGGCTTACAGGTTAACTTTCCTACAAGTTAGTAGGGAAATCTGAAATGTGTTATGTTCCTTTTTCATACCAATGTTAGCACTACATATGAAGTGACATGAGCAGTAAAATCAAACCAATAATTGTAACAATATCAAAGTTATTTGTTCAATCACCTAGAAACAGTGCTTCTTCTGACATGGCTGTAGCTGTGGGGACACTGTCCCTCATTAACATGAAATTATCAGGGGCATGAGGGAAGGGGATATGGCCATCTGATGTCTCACATCTCCACATCTCCCTATGCTCCTAGGCTCTCTGTCCTTCTTTCCCTAACAATGTCAGGGGCATCCTGCCTGGTACTGTCCTTGTGTCAGAGCTGGGGCTAAGCACATAAACCAGGGAAAAGAGCTGGGTTAGGGCAGTGCTTGCTGGTGCCTCAAACCAAAACTGAAACCAGCTGGTGTCACAGGGACAGGAGAGTGTCCTCAGCTGCCTATCACGAGACAAGAGGCCTGGAATTCCACATGTATCAGGCTCACTCATTCCATGGAGCATCTTTCTTTCACCCGAGGAACAGGGGTGCCAGCTGCTGACAGGTGTATGTTACAAGAATGTAAACACCGAGCTCCATGCACAAGCTTATTTGAAATATGTGAACTATGCAAGCAAGGCTGAAACACAAGAGCCTGATTATGATTCATCTTTGGAATCCCAGCACAACTTTTACAATACAGGTCAGCCATGTTGTGTGAAGGTGGGCCTGCACAAAGGCAGGAGTGACAGGAGGAGGGTTTGGGGGACATCTTGGGGGCTGGCAGCCAAGCTAGTAATAAGTTTTGTGAAATGAAGGAAAGGGAACACATTTCTACACACCTTGAATCACTCAGCCAGTTAGGAGAGTTTCAGGACCAGTAGTGATGGAAGGGGTGGGTTATGCAGCCTATTGCATTTCAGTTCTGCCCCCTCTGCCAGCATTATACCAGGACACTGCCCTTCTGCCATGGCCTATGCTGAAGGCACAGTACTATGAAAGTTTTTGGGTTCTCTCATGGGGGCTCTCCAGGGAAGGAAAGAAACTCAAGAAACACAGCTTTCTTTAGAAATGGAAGGGAAAAAAGAAAAAGCAACAGTGGATACCTATTATGGAAATATGCCTTGTTTATATAGACACCCTTCACAAGCCTGGACCCAGGAGAGGAACACAAAGGTCATCCTTCCCCCTCATGGTATTTGGGTGACCTCCTTTTGTAATTCCACTGCTGCACAATTAGTGTGGGACATGGTCAGGTATCCTTCATTAGGTCAGGATATGATACAAATAACTCACTGATTGTGTTTGCATTTGCTCTGCAGTGAAGTCAGATCTATTCCTAAGAAAAGCCTGACTTCAGTGAGCTGTAGGCACCCTTGCATACGCAGAGGTAGATGTTTACATTTTCCTCATCTTGAGTCTCACTGGTCTCCTACCTAGTGGTTCCATGGGTATTCTGTGCCCTGGGCCATTTACTCAGAATGTGTGACCAGGAATGACCAAGGTTGTGTATATCTGCTCTGCTCATAGTGTGCATACATTCCCATAGGACTTCAATTAACAAACTGGGATTTAATAATGCAACATGTTAGAGTCCCAAGGTGGCTTCTGGTGTATTAAAATCATGAAGCCCAACTAGAAGGAAAATTCACTACAGAAGCTGCTATGTGAAGGCTCACAATCACATTGTGTAGATGTGGTGTACACAGTTGGGCAGAGGCTGTCCCCAAGATCATTTCTCAGCCAGGGCTGGGGAAGGAGCTTTCTCACAAGTTTTACTTACTGCAATGTGCCTGTGTCTTGTGAACAATAGGAGACTGCCCATGCTTAGTGGCACAGTGTGGTGATCTGCAGAGGGAAGTCTGAAAACTCATGCATCCTACTCAGGGCAGCCGAACCCATGTTGAGAAAGCAGCGGTGTCTGCTCAATAACTGAATTTGGACCCAGCCGTCTACCCCATCTATATCTTCCCTGTTGCAGCATTGAAGACTAGAAATCCTTGACCACTTAAAGCATTATAGCTGGAGACTTATGACCTCACACCCCTTGTGCCAACTTCTGCCTCAATTTGAAATGTCAAAGCAAAAGGCTGCTGTTACCCTTCCCACAGTACTGAATAGAGAAGTGTGACAGAAGGGTTAAGAATCTTGCTTTGGATCATACAGTTGGAGGGGGCATTTCTGAGACTCAGACATTGTAATAACTGTACCAGAGTACCAATACTGTGAATCATGAGATGCGGATACAGGAGGCAAGCAATGAATGAGGCAGATCAGGTGCTCAGACAGAGCCAGGCTCATGTTCATGCACACACACACATGCCCTTCCCCACCCTTTACCTCTGAGGCTCAGAAGAAACTAGGACAGGGTGCTGGAGAAGCCAAGGGAAATATGGGATATACCCAATAAGGAGCAAAAGCCCCCAATACCCAGGACTCTAGGGAACTCCTTTTCCTGGTGAGTCTGTCTCCATTCCCTTTCCCTGGACAGTAACCTAACTAGATTGACTCCATACTCAGGCCTTTTCAGGAGTTCAGTAGCAGTGGATGAGTATATGGGTTCTCTGTGGCTCTCCTGGAACTCTGTTTCTTCAGTGATGGGGAGAATGAGGTATCTGGGCTTCCAGTTAGTATCGCAACAGAATTTATTAGAACACAGTATGGAAAAAAACCTGGAGTACATTGGTGTTGACATTCCTGCAGTGATTATGGAACTGTTTGTGTATCATATCTCTTTTCATGGGTGTGGAGGGTTTGTTTAACAGGTGACTTGTCTACTGATGACACTCTTGGGGAGAGTAAGGGACCACATCCCTTCCTCTGAACTCTGATGAGAGCTGTGTTATGAAGTGTGTGGGCTGCATTTGTATTATGGCACATGAGGGGCTATTGAATGCTAATCATTTATTGACCTCCATGAAAAGTTGGGGCTACTTCCCTGAGTGTATCTTCTGATGTCTCATGAGATATGACTTCTGGGAAAAGCCTCGCCCACAGTGCCCACAAGCATAAAGCTTCTCCTCAGTGTGTGTCTTGTGGTGTAAGGTGAGACCTGACTTTGATGAGAAACAGTGCCTACATTGCATGCAGACATAGGGCTTCACCCCTGAGTGGGTCCTCTTGTGTATGTTGAGATTGGCCTTCACTGTGAAGTATCGTTCACACTCTTGGCAAACATAGGGCTTCTTTCCTAAGTGTTTCCTCCTGTGTTGCACCAGAATTGATTTCTCTGTGTAGCCCATCCCGCAGTCTTTGCAAACATAGGTTTCCTCCCCTGAATGAGTCCTCTGGAGGGTGATGACATCTGAAAGCCCTGAAAATCCCTGTCCACACTCTCTGCAAGCACATGCCCTGTCCCCTGAGTGTGTATTCTCATGCCTCTTCAACTGTGACTGATCATTGAAGCCTTGCCCACATCCTCCATATTTGATTGTTACACTTGTAGGCACTCCTACTCCCACAAATAATGTTCCTGAATCCTCCTGATGCACAATCTGCAGTGTGTTCTGCTTTTTCTCCAGAATTCTCCCACCCTCACTAGAGTTCCACTTGGGAACAATGGGTGTTGTCAACAAGGCCCCTGAACATCTCTTCTGTCTGACTCTTTTAAGCAAAGAAGGGGCCCCTCTTTGGACCTCTTGATCTTCATCCTTGTCATTCCAGCTCTGTGTATCAGCATCTTGCTGGTTCTGATTGTGGTCCTCTGAGCAGGGTTCCACTGATTGGAGGTGTTTTCTTGCAGATGTTCCTAGGGAAATCTGAGAGGGGTGACTGCGTTTCACATGTCGGCAGAGCAATTTCTTACTGGAGAAGGTCCGAGAGCAGGATGAACATAGGTTCACCTCTGGTTTTGGTTGTGCTGAAAGAGAAATTTGTGGTCAGCACACATGGTGACAAGCCATCCAGTGCCACATGCTTTGTCTCCTGAATAGAACAGTCCTATGAATCCTTCTCATTGTGACAACACAGGCTCTGTGTCCCACAAAGGAATCCTTCACAGTCTGTTTTCCTTTTCTTTCCCATGCAAAGCATTATCTTCAGGTAGCACAAAGCCCACATTAATTGTCTTTTCTACAAAGTTCCTAAGGACTTTCTAGGACCATGGAAGTCTGCTTGACAACCTCTATGGATGGAACTGCAGTGACCTTTCCCATACATATGTATTTTCTAGGCAGTGTTAAAGAGAGTAACTGGAGGCCCCAAGAGAAAGGGGCCTCTGGTTCCTCTTTTCCAAAACCTTAAAATAAAATTATGTCCTCCTGCAAACTTCTCACCAAGTTTCCACACCTGATTTAATTCCCTGTGAGGCCATTGCAAAAAATAGTTATACCAGTTTCTAAATATTTCTCTGAACATGCTTCTTACCCTGCTAACTCCCGTTAAACTCAAACCAAACAGCCATCTCTCCACCTTGGAGATGAAGTAATCTCTGAGGTGGGTCCCCGCTGATATTTATTTTCCAAAACTTAGCAACACAGAATATTAAAACAGAGACACTCCAATCTGCACCTGAAGACTACACAACTGTCTCATCTCACTCAGAAAAGTGCCTAGTGGCTCATGTTATAGCATAGGCACCGCATTTTCCAGCTGCTAGGCATCTATCTGACTGCCATTCCTACTCTCTGTGTCCAGACTGAAACCTGAGTGGCCTCATCCAGCTTGGTGCCCCACATCATATCGTTCTTGCACTAACTGGCCCCTCTGTCACAATCCTTTGTTCATGGAAAATGTTATCTCCTGAGAGAGCCTTTCTCTGATCATCTGCTACACTGCAGTGATTTATAGGCACTTGTCCTGGATTTGTTTTCTCCAAGCACTAATCTCTGTGTAAAATTAGGCACATGTAAGCACGTGTACCTGGTTATCCCTCCTTCATCTGACAGCGGCTCAAGAGCACTCCAGCACCTGTTTGGCTATTATTAGCAATTCAGTGCACAACTAAGTAAAATGATGATTCAGTGCATATGGATGTACACATTTCATTTAGATAGATAAAGGATATTAAAAAGCAACAGCAAAAAAATCAGAAAAAAAATGCTTTGACAAAGCTGGTTATTGCTGTACCCTTTCTGCACAGGGCAAGTAAGTCCTTCAATGCTAATGCACTGGCATATTTGTGCATGCATCATTTAAAAATTAGAACAAAATTAAAAATGTAAATGTTGTTCTTAAGGATGGAAGGTATATGGGCTGAATCCTTGATTTATGAAGTGTCTGGCTGGAAAACTTACTCATTTTATAGCAGATTCTACTCTACTTCAGTGTTGGTCCATGCCAATTTCTAAGGACAGGCCTCTATATTTTTTCCACTTTGAAGAAGCCCAGTGATGCCCCACTTGTCTCAGGTGGAAGCTCTCTTCCACTTACCAACTCCCTTGATGCCCAACTGCTGGCCATACTCATCCCCATACCAGACCAGCAGCTCACAGCCTGGCCTGATGACCTGGCAAGTTCTGTAGAAAATCCGCCCGTGATATTGAAAGGCCACCAGGTTCTGTTCTTCATCATGCCGTGCACAGTTCACATACCTGGGATTGAGGAAGATGAAGGGAAAGAAACCCACAGTGATGAGTTCCCACTACCTGTCACAACCACATCCAGATCCTTTCTGACCCTTAAGGTCCTTAGGCTCTGACATCATCCACTTCCTGCAACACTCCCAGGGAGCCTTCGGTTCAGTGTCTGAGCCTCTGTGACAATGTCAGGTGAATGCTTGTTTCCAAGACCTGCTTATGGTGCTCATCCTCCCTGGTACCATTTTCCAAAGCCCAGTTGCAGACTTAAGCTCACCCTGACTGGCCAAGAAACCCAGTGAGCTCTAGCTTCTCTAAACACTAATTGAATATTTTTTCACAACATAGAACTTGGAGCTTGATCTAGACTCTGCTTCCAGGTTAGCTCACAAAATTTGATTCCCAGCTCAAGCTCATCTTTTCTTGACAGGCCTTTCTCCAAATCTGCCCCCACTGTACCTGGGGTACTTTTCACTTGCCTCCACTAGGTTCCCATAGAAGTTTGGATCTCTCTGGGTCTTAGTGAAAGAACCCAGAACAATAATGATTTGCACTATCTTTCCACAGTTAAAAGGGATCCTCTGAGGAAGAGAGCCCATGAGCATTCCTCTGCAGGCCTCAGAATACAGTTCTAGTTAGAACTAATGCTGGGATGCACTGGCACTGTGCACATGTCAAAAATCTGGAACACTGCAGTTAAGTGTTTCTAAAAGCAATTGCTTCATGTCTGTCTGCAATGAGTCCTCCATAAGGATACAGGTTCCGCGATCTGTTCAAACAATGAACTAATTTGTGTAACCTGTAACATAGTCAATGTCAATAGAAGCACAGTCCAGTGTCCCTGGAGATTCTTGGTTCCAGCAGGTTTTCCCTAGAGTCCAAATTTTGTCTGGCATAGGGATTTATATTTTCAGGACATATGCTATTTTTTATCTGCATGTGTCTAAAGGTCTCTTGATTTGAAAGAGTACTGTGTGGAGAACAAAGAGGATCAAGGAAGATCATTGAGGGAGGCATAATGACAGGGAAAGGAACATGGGTGAGTGGGGGATGAGAGTCCTCTCTGGCACTCAGATACCTAAAGACCTTACCTCATCCAATTGGAACAGGATTTGTCCTCTCCATCCACGTACTCATAACAATTACTCCCTTTGGTGATCTGTATGGTAGGAAAGAAGTTAAAGGTCTTTTCCTTTTTATTCTCTGGTAGGGAGATAATTGTTCAAAGAATTGTTTTACTCTACTGACATCAAAGCTCTTTCAGTCCACATGGGGATTCACCTGCCTCCTGTGATCATAAGATATTTTTCTTGCTTGTCATGTACACATCCAAGTCTGTCTGACCAAGGAGAGCAGGAGCCCCAAAAGGGGCTTTTCACTTGCCTCCACCAGGTTCCTTGTGTCTGCACATCTTTGACCCTACTTCTGCTCTGAACCTTAAACAGGAGCCCCATGCTCATGAAAAGTCCACATAGTACATAGTGCTAGCCATATTGTCCCCATCCATGTGTAGCAAGGGGAGGTGGTGAGGACCCACCAAGCCACAGAAGCCAGAGAATAGGGTAAGAGGAAAACACTTCTCACCACCCAGGCATATCCGCTCCTGGATGCCTCTTCATCTTGTGTGATCTGGCCCTCAAAAGGGCCAAAGCAGAGACCCACCGGCAGATCAGATGCCTCATTCCACACTCCAAGGCCAGCGTCAGGGATGCCCGATGGTCCGATTCTCAACCCAGGGGGCACAGTGAGAGCTGAGCGATTGGGATGCCCCTTGTCCACTGAACTGTCCTTTACAAATGTAGGGGGACCATGCACAGCACAACTGTCAATGAAGAAGTCCTGACACTTCTCACAATCTGCAGGTAAGAGGAGCAGGCAATACGAAAGGTATAAGGCATGTCCCTGCACATTAAAGAGCTTCAGAGACAGCCCAGGAACTCATATCACAGAACCTCCATTCTCTACTCTGAGTGGAAGGGGATTTTCCACTAGGGGAAATGAATGATTTACAGGTCAAATGACTACATGAAACATTATACCAAGACATAGCATGCTATTCTGCGAGGGTCACTTACAGAGGTAGTCATCATCCTGGGGCTTGCTGACCTCTTTGTGCACATGGCTACACCTCTTCATGTCAGTATCATTTCTCCTCCATTCTAAGTTGGAGAAGAGCAGGTGAGCAAGGTTGGTGGGGTCTGGAGTGTTAGTCTCCCTTTGTTCTGAAAATGCACAGTGTCCTCCCATCCAAATTTCCTCCTTCCTTCCTCATTCTCTGGTATTTTCCTCTATCAAATTTTGGTTGAGAGAGACCAAGACCTCGCTCTGCCTGCAGATGGCTGATTCCATTTTAATTTATAGATCTCCCCATTGTCTGGTTTTACTTAAAAACACTTAATCTTCACAAAATACTCATGGAGGGCCCATGATGTGGGTAAGGCATTATTAAGCCAAGGCCTGTGCATACTACACCTAGATTGTATGGACATCATCATCACAGATGCATTTACTGGATAATTGCATGTGTTCATTGTTTTAAATTTAATTTAATGCTCTCAAACCCTATATGAACTATGCATTCTTAGTTCCACTTTATACATTAGCATTCAGGAGCTCAGAGAATTTAAAAGGTTTGCCCAAAGCTCCAGGGTGAACTTCACTCTCAGCTCCATCCAGCATAAATCCAGGCCAATCTGTAGTGCACTCCACATACTTAGGCTTTACATATAGCCATTTTAGAGGACTTAGAGGAAATGTAGTGTCAAATTACTTGCTCTTACCCAGTTCTTTTCTGGAATGCTCTGCAGAGGTACTTGCTTCTCCAGGAAGGGACACTGGTTTCTGGCTCTGCTCTGAGCCACCTTTGGTCAGCAAAATTATTCTTCCGGACAATTCCTTGAACTTAGATTCGTTACTAAATAGTGTCCTGGGCGTTGCCTTTAATATAAGAGTCACATACCAAAACAATGCATGCATTTATTTAATTCTTTTTTTCTTACTACATATTTTCCCATGTAAGGTTTTAATTGCTACTTCAACAAGTCTTGGAAATATCTGAGGAGGATGAATATTCCAGGGAGAAAAGAGAGCCTATATGTATACTGAATTTAACTAGAACCCATCCCTTAAGGAAGTTTTCTTTCAAACTTCTCTATAATAGTGAGAATGAGGCATATGGGATGAAGAGATATGGACAACTTCCAGCAGAGTTGGAAGACACATACATAGACAATAAAGGAAACAACGCTAATTTACAAATCTTTATAACTTGGGAAGGATCCTTGTACTTGGATTAGTTGGACTCCAAAGTTCTATTTGAATAAAGTAGTACCGTTGGAAATGAGTTTACTTTGGTTTCCTGATCTAAACATGTTAACTCATAGTGTTGCAGTGTCCATGGCATATACAGATGTTCACTGACATGCTTTGTGAGCAAAGACCACAGTCTGAATGTGAGATTATGGTCATGCTATAAATTTACCCCTCAGCTGTCTTCATATTTGAGACCTCAGGATAAATTACCTTCAGTGTTCATTGACCCAAGCTAGTTTAAATTGTAGTTGTGAAATCAGACATGCAGCAAATTTTCAGGGACACCTCAGGGCCATGAGACTTCCGAGATGAATTGGGTATGGACCAGCCTCTCAAAGAACTCACAATGCAGAGGCCAGGCAGGCTTAACAAATGACGCCAAAGAGGAAGATGACACTGCCCTAATTAGCACTCAGAGAAAAGAAGCTCTTACTTCTCCTTACATGGATGCACATTGGAAGTCAGTTGCAGATAGGTGAGTTTCCATTGAGTAGTGTGTAACCTTTATGAAGTCCTTAAGTCATTGAATTACTTTTTTTTTTCAAACATGAAACGTGATGCTCCACAGGGATGGCAGCTGCTTTCCTTGAGTGGGACACTGTGATACTTCGGAGCCTATATCCTACACCATCTAGAGCCATTCACTGTACAAATAGCCTGTACATCAGCAATCTTCCCTCAGCCAGAGAAGAAAGAAAAGTTCTTTTCAATAAAAGAAAAGTTCTTTTCAATAGAAGAAAAGAGCTGCAGCTGAAATCGTCAATCTGATGAAAGATAGAGTGGCATATGGATATGATGGTATAAACATTATAAAACTGTGACAGTCTTAATGAGTTTCAAAGCACTTTAGAAGAGGTACGGATTGGAATGCACTACCACCAATACAGTGATCTCATACATAAAACCAAACATTTCTATATGTTGGAAACTCTTGGCATGTTCCTACTCTTACCTGCATTTGTATCCATGGGGAAGATTTTCCTGTCAATAGACTTTGGGAAATACTCACCCTCTGTCCCCTTCTGAAGGCCACCCCAGAATGTTTAACTACAAGATAATGAAAAATCAGTGTTTCCATAGGTATGTGTTTCCAAAATCTGGAGATGTTAATTAGGTACACAATATTCTGAATCAGAGACTAGTCCACGGCCAGTGCACAGATGATTGGAAATGTTTCTGATCTATCACTAAGCCCTATGATTCTCTTCTGGGCATCACCTAGTATTATTCAAATACCAAATTTCAACAAAGCATTATTTGGGCTTTTCCCTTTGTTCATAAGCTATCTCTAAAAATAAATTGGCCTTTCTGGACAAAAATATAATAAAGGTCATGTATCCTTGCACATACTCCATTTAACAAGATCCTTTCTCCAATCTCACTCCCTACTTCCAACTGTCCTGGCCAAGGCTTCATGGCCCCATGATTGATCAGCTTGTCTCCTTTATTTCTTACCTTTGCACCATCTACCTTAATCATTAGATTCTGGTCATCATCAGACATTCCTAGGAACAGAGTCTCTACTCTCTTTACCATAGCATTAAAATTCCCATCAAGTTAAAGATATCACTTTAATTTCAGCTGTGTTTCAACCCCAGACCCATGAAAGTGGACCATCCCTACCTAGCACTCAACTCAAAAAACCAGAGAGGATGATGACATGGCTGACACCAGAAAGTGATACAAAAATCTACTACCCCCTCTGCCCACAGGATCAACTCCTTTAATCACCATGATTACTAATTTTATCCACATGTCATCTTACATCAGAGCTCGCTGGCCAGACTGACAGGCTTCTCTCATGATGACAGCTATTCTGAAGTAGTGTAAGTGTATTACACATTTTTATGTTTGATACATTTACTGTTTGTTAGTATATGCATTAAGTATGCATAATTACTTTACACATTTACAAAATTTATATGAATAGCCCCTTATTTTATAGCACTCTGATTTTTATTTTGTTTAATTGTTGAGTAGCAAAGACCTCCCTTGTCACCTCCTGAGATGCAGCCTGACCTAAATAAACCAGGTCCATGTCAGGAGGACAGCCCTGGTTCCTCTAGGCCCTCACCTTGATGCCTCAGATGCCATTCTTCATCAGAAGCCTCACTGTCCGCCACAGGGAGCATCCTATAAAGCCTGCGTTGACACATAAAAGCTGGATGTGGCTCAGAGACCTGGATAACAAACAAAAGCTTTTTCCTGAAAGTGAAGGGCTTGATGGAGGATCATCTACCAGAAAGACATTGCGATTGATACCAATGGATCGGCAAAGATCAGGACAAAGTGCTGTGAGGACCAGGTCTAATACATTCCTTGTGTCCAGTTTTGCTCAAGACCCCAGGCCTGCTCCAATTTTACTGGTTTTGTTGTTCAAGTCTGGATCATATCGTTCCCATGGGTATTCTGTCCTGTGCTCAGAGAGGTCTATCCCATTATACAGGTGTGGGCATAGTGTTGGGGCAGCTTTTTTACCAGTACTGTACCTCTGAGTAGTCTTCCTGGTTCCTAAGAGAGGAAACTGTGTGCCCTCTCTTAGGTTTGCACTGCAATGTTCTGTGACCCCAAATCTTTTTCTGTCGCACACCCAATGAACCCTGCATAAGGACAAAGAGGGCTGATCCCCTGGCCAGACATCTGCATATTGCTGTGGCAGCTCTGTCCCCAGCTCTGTGCCTCCTGGTAGTACCCCTTGTGCTTGAGATCACTCTGTGTCTTCTCCCAGGTGACTTCACACTGGCCTTCACATGTCTAGTCCCCTTACGCTTCCTGCTACCCTGCCCCCACACCATGCATCTGCATATGCTCAGAGAGGACCAGTGTTGCTGCCACTGGTGTTGGCGCAATTCCAAGGCAGCTAGGTCAGTTACCAGCCTTGTACTTCTTGGTTGCCCTAAGTAGGCCCTGCCACGTGGAACAATGTTTACACCCTCACCCAGTGCAATCCAAATAAGGGCAGAGGTTCCACTTGGCATGTCTGGTGCCTGTTGATCAATGGTGCATCCCTGTGACCAGCCTTGTCCCTCTTGGTAGAGTCCCTGGTCCCTGAGACCACCCTGGAACTTCTCCCCGGTGACCTCAAAGCAACATAGGAGGCTGGTTCCTCCTTCCATGAGGTTCACACTACATAAGCACATGGTGGACCAAGCTAGGGGCCCGACAACAGCAGATATCTGGAGCAGCTCTGCACCAGCACTGGCCCCAAGCTTTTCACAGACAGCCACCACTCACTGTCAGCTTCTGCATCATTCTCACAGCTTCTTTCTCAGTGTGCTACTGTGGCACAACATCAGTGTTCCTGTTCCCTAGGCCCTGAGGACAAGGAGCCTCAGGAAGGAGAAATGGTGGAGAGTGCTGAACACCTTCCTCCCCTTTTGGCAGACCATCCAGAGAGGGAAGATGTGGGGACCTAAAGTGTCTAGGGGATGGATGGGGCTTAAGATGCGGAGCAACACAGAGTAGCCTGGGGTGGTGTTCACTGTTCCCACCCTAACCCCATTGTGGCCACTTCAGGAGAAGCTTGTTCTCTAGAGCAGAGGCTGCCCTGAGCTTTAGGAGGGACTGTGATGGCGATAGAAAATGCACCTTTACCAGGGAAGGGGTTCTGGACTTCAACCAGGGTCCTGAAGAAAAACACACTAGAGTCTGATGCAGTCTCTTGGAGTTGGAAATCTCTCAGGCCCCAGGACATGGGATCCTTCAGGACAAGATCTGGGGCCATTCAGTCTGAGGACATGTACGGTGCTTATGAGGACAGGTTTTGCGACCTCTGAGGCTAAATAGGTTTGGGATCTCTCAGTATGGGCTTTTGGTCCACTGGCACTGCATCCCCAGGACACTGGCATTTAGGGTCTCTGAGTATGGGGAGATTAGGTCTTTCTGAGGGAGCAGTGGGTAGGGTGGCCTGGGATCAGGGGGTTTGGGGTTTCAGGGTGTTTGGGAGTCTAAGCTCTTGAGGGTACCCAGTGTTTTTTCTCGGCAAGGAGTTTGGTGTCCTCCATGTGAGGAGGCAGGTGGGGCCCTCAAGGCTCAGGATGAGGTTACCTAGGCTCTCTTAGGCTGGGATTTGAAGGTTGAGGGCTAAGGGTTTCACATGGCAAAGTACCCCCTTTACCTGTCTGTCTCACAGAGCCCCTGCTGCGCTGCCCCTCTTGGAGGTGTGTCCCCTCAGGACTGCTGCTCTTCCCGACCTCAGAAGGCACTGTGTCATAGAGGGCGAGGTTCCTAAAGGTAAGGCGGCGTGATCGCAAGCCACCAATCAGCGCTTTGATCAGGGGCCCTGCCAACCAATGGGCAGTAAGAAGAATCTGAGAGGACGGGGCAGGGAGTGGAGCCTGTCTGTCAGATCTCTGCTGGGACTGGTTGGAGGAAGATCCTTCCCACCCTGCCAGGATTGGCTGTTCTGTACCTGGCGCGTGCCTCTCTCTCAGCTTCCACCAGGAGCGTTGGCATGGCAGTTTCCATGGCTTGTTTTCCAGTGGCTGATGAGGGACCCGCCACGCAGCAGCATGTAGCCCCGAGCCGGGGCAGGTCTTTAGGGTGGACGTGGCCCTCCTGACACCTGTCAAGTGTCTTTGTTCCACCAGACTGTTGTCGGGAATCTCCAACTTTCCTCTAGGGCCTGGTGTCCTTACTTGGCAAGCCCACTGTCACCAAGAGCTGCATAAAAGTGAGGATGCAGTCAAGACTGCATCGCGGTCCGGGGAAACTGATGAGGCACTAAATTCCACCCATACACTTCATAGACATGCAATAACTTCCACGGTGTTTAAAGATTCAAACACAAGAAATGGAGCAACAAGTAATCTAGAAAAACCATGAGGAAGCATGGATGTGAGAAATGGGTATGTTAAAGTAACGCAGGTCTAAAAGGATTGAGAAAGAAGACAAGATACAAGTAAACAGAGAAGAAAACAATCTCTCTCTCTCTCTCTCTCTCTCTCTCTCTCTCTCTCTCTCTCTCTCTCTCTCTCTCACTCTCAGAAATCCTACACGCATTTTACAGAAAAATGGGGCAGCTAATCTAAGGACATGGGTCCACAGAGCAGAGTTACTATAGCTGCTTCTGGCTTTCACAGGATAAAATGGGAAGACAATCTCTGGACCTACCTCTTTTGGATTACACAAGTCTAACTTCATGTCCATGGATTGGGAACAAGCCAACTAATGTAAATTATTACTGTGAAATTATATTAAAGAAAACCTTACTAAGTGAAGCTGTCAGGTGAGGCGCTGTCCTCTTAAGTAGCATCACCTGGGGGGAAAGACAGGGAATTTGTCTACCCTCGGCCCCAACACAAAGAAGTATGGGCACCTCTCTGTAGAACCTAATTCCCCAACAACGCAGCCAGACAGAAACCATCGTCAAGCTGAACTGATGTATTCCTACAACAGACTTTTTTTTTTCCAAAGTGACCATTCCCGATGTCCTCCTTTCTCCCTGTAAAATAGTGTTCCACTCCTATCCTTGTAGAACTTGGCTGTGACTTTCGCTTCAGCTTTCCTGTTCTAAATTGGAATTCTTTCCCGTTTCTGAATAAACACATTATTTTCTGGTATAAAAACTTACTGTTTTAGGTTTAAGGTCACACTTATATGGTGGATTGTATTTGGAGGATACAGAGAAGCCTCCTGAAACCTGGGGGCTCTGATGAGCAAGCAGATGCCATGTGTAGTTGATTAGCCTTTTTATTTTATAAATATTGTGTTAGTTTATTTTTAGAGAGACAAGGAGGGAAGGAGAAGTAGAGGAAGAGAAACATCAATGTGCGGTTGCCTCTCACCCTTCACTGTTGGGGACCTGTCTGGCCAAACAGGCCCATGCCAGGACTGGGAATTGAACCAGTGACCGTTTGGTTAACAGGCCAATGCTCAGTCCACTGAGCCACACCAGCCACTGCAAAAGTCTTTAAAAATGCATCAAAGATACAGCTCTCCTGCTGATGAAGGTTGTAATATGTCTCCTCCATTCACGAATGGAGATGGAAGAGGTACTGTTCTCCATATTGACCAAGTTTCACTGTAGCCAACTTATCCTTTAGGTGAGTGTTTATTAAGTACTCAGTAGGAGGTTGTAAGTCTATATCTTCAGGTGGATGAGGTAAAGATGTCTAGTGTTGCAAATTTGGGGTAGAGGTTTTCAGGAGAGTTCAGACTGAACCCTGATGTTGTTAAGTCACTTAACTGTGCAAGGTCTACCATTGTTGGGTTGCTCACCACAGCCCTGATAAATGATAACAGGCCAATCACTTTTTTTTTGCCAGAAGTGATTTATTTTTTAAGTATATTTTATTGATTATGCTATTACAGTTTTCCCAATTTCCCCCCCTTTATACGCCCTCTACCATGTATTCCCCAACCCTCCAACATCCCCCCACCCACTTAGTTCATATCTATGGGTTGTGCCTATAAGATCTTTGAATTCTCCATTTCCTATACCATTTTTGACCTCTATCCATCTATTTTATGCCTACCAATTATGCTTCTTCTTCCCTGTACCTTTCCCCCGCTATTCCTCCCCTCCCTGTCTCCACTGAAAACCCTCCATATGATATCCATTTCTCTGATTCTGTTCCTGCTTTAGTCATTTGCTTAATTTTTGTTTTCATTGTTTTTCTTTTCCTTTTTTCTTTTAGGTTCATTTGTTGACAGTTGTGAGTTTGTTGTCATTTTACTGTTCATAGATTTTGATCTTCAATTTCTTAGATAAATCCCTTTAACATTTCATATACTAAGAGCTTGCAGATGATGAACTCCTTTAATTTGATCTTATCTGGGAAGCTCTTCATCTGCCCTTCTGTTCTAAATGAAAGCTTTCTGAATAGAGCAATCTTGAATGTATGTCCTTGCATTTCATGACTTCAAATACGTCTTTCCAGACCCTTCTTGCCTGCAAGGTTTCTTTTGAGAAATTAGCTGATAGTCTTATGGGCACTCCTTTGTAGATAACTCTTTCCATTCCTCTTGCCATGTTTAATATTATCTTTTTGTCTTTAATCTTGGGTAACAATGATGATGTGCCTTGGTGTGTTCCTCTTTGGATCCAACTTCTTTGGGACTCTTGGGCTTCCTGGACTTCCTGGAAGTCTATTTCTTTCACCAGTTTGGGGAAGTTTTCCTTCATTATTTTTTCAAATAAGTTTTCAATTTCTTGCTCTTGTTCTTCTCCTGGTACCCCTATAGTTCAGATACTGGAACATTTAAAGTTGTCCCAGAGATTACTAAACTTCTCTTCACTTTTTAAAATTCTTGTTTCTTCATTTTTATTAGGGTTGGAAGATTATTTTTTCCTTTTGTTCCAAATCATTGACTTGATTCCTGATTTCCTTCCTGTCACTGTTGGTTCTCTGAATATTTTGCTTTATTTCATTTTGGGTATCTTTCATTTGCTCTTTCATTTTGTGACCAGGCTCAACCATTTCTGTGATCATTTTGATTATCAGGGGTTTGAACTCTCCATCAGATAGGTTGGTTACCTTCTCATCACTTAGCTCTCTTACTGGTGTTTTGGTTTGTTCTTTCATTTGGGTCATATTTCTTTGTCTTGGCGCACTTGATAAGTTGTAAGTGGGCAGGGCCTCTAGGTATTCACCAGGGCAGGGAAATTCTCCTTGCTGCACAGCAGTGCTGTCTGTAGGGGAGGGGACAGAAAGGGAACAATGCAGCTTGCCTGCTCAGCTCTAGTCCACTTTCCAATGAACCCTCATGTGAGACTAGGAGTTTCTCCCACTACCACAACTGCCACTGTGCTCCACAGTGAGCTCTGAGTCTCAGTTTCCCATTCAGCCAGCCCCACCACACAGTCAGGGCCTCCCTGCAGTTTCTCTCAGGTGGTTCCTTCCCTCCACACCCAGTTCGCTGTGTCATGGAAGATTCTTACCAGTCTGGTTTTTCTGTTGGACTGCTTCTTTAGTTCCTTGGTTGTCAGAGCTCCATGCAGTTTGATTTTCTGTCATCTGGTTGTTTATTGATTTTAGATTGGTTGTGATCCTCATTTTGGTTGTGTGAGGGAGTGTAGGGTTTCTACCTACACCTCAGTCTTGGTTGGAACCTATCATTATTTCTTAATCAGGTATTCTATTCCTTGCTCTCTTTCTTCCCCTTTCAGTACCTCAGACATGAGAATAGTGTTAAATTTCATCTTGCCCCATAGATTCCTTAAAGTATCCTCCTGCTTTTTAAATATTATGTTTTTTGGTGCTTTGATGAAGTTACTCTTTTCTTACCTTGTTTTCTAGTTTGCTTATTTGATCCTTTGCTTTATCCAACCTACGGATTATTCCCTTGTTATATTCTTTATTTTAAATACATTATTCTTTATTGCTGCCTTCTTTTCTTTCATGATTTATATGTCACTTCATCCTGTTAAGCACCCTTATTTCCATTACTTTGAGTTTACCACTATGTTATTTTGCTGGTTTTCTGGAGATTCCTCCTGCTGTTTTATTTGGGGACTCTTTCTCTGTTTTTGTCTGTCTCTTTGTGTTTGTTTCTATGTATTAAAGATGTGCTATGACTTGCAGACCTGGTTGGGTGTGCTTTTGTAGCAGATGCCCTTTGGGTTTCAGTGGTGCAGTCTCCTTTCCACCTGGTCTCTGTGCTCTGGGAATGACCCTTGTATAGTTAAGCAAGCCCTCCTGTTGTGGTGTTTCTTGATTGCTGTTGTCCCATTTGCTGGCTAGCTTAAACTGAGGCTGGTTGACTGTGAGGCTCAACTTGATCACATCATACAAATTGTTGTACAGAATTGTTGATAGAATGTAGAAGGACCAAACAAATAAAACAGAAAACAACTTAACCAAAAAAAAACCCAAACAAACATAGAAAATATTAGAAAAGAAAAAAGAGGAAAAATTCCTGAAAACAAAAACAAAACAAAACAACACAATAATCAAAAAATAAAAAATATATATAAAGAATAATAAAATACTAGAAACAAAGATAATTAGAGAAGGAAAAAGAAACAGAAAAGAGGGGGGAGGTGGGGGGAGGGGAGGGAGAGGATGCAAATAACTGTAATTGAACAACAATAAAGTAATTTAAAAAAAAGAAACAGAAAAGAGATAATGAAAGAAGGAAGAGAAAAGGAGAAATATTTATAGTAAAATAATAACAATAAATGCATAGAGAAAGAAAAAGTAAAAATGAATTAAAAGAAAATAGGAAAGGATAATAGAAAAAAATGAATAGAAAAGAGAAAAACAGAGTGAAAATAGTCAAGAGAGATTCAGAAATATGAAAGCAAAATAGAGAAGAAAGGAACAAAAAATGAGGTAGCTAAGAGAATATAAAGAAAAGATTAAAAAAGAAAAAGTTGTAGTTGTCTTCAGCAGTTTGTTGTGGCTAGTGGGATCAGTCTCTGAGTACCCTGAATGTGTCACCTCTCCAACCCTGAATGGAAAGTTTTTCTGGAATCTGACTGCTCTCTGTGCTGGTTTCCCCGATGCTTCCGCTGCCCCTCCTCCAGCATGCTTTGTTGCAGGCCAAAGTCAGATGCTATCCCCACCTGGCCTTGGCAAGATTGTTGGGGCAGAGCTTCTAGTGCACCAGCAAGTGAGGCATCCTGAGCCCAGAGGTCGGATCTCTTTCGCTTGTCGAATGTCTCCACTCTGAGCTTCTGTCCCTTCATGCTCCTTCTTCCACAGAAAAGTGCCAATGGAATAGCTGGAACTTGGCAGGGTTGATTCAAACAGACAGGGGGCTGGTGCTCTCATGTTGTAAAAGTTAGGCCAAGCACTTCCTGTCTTTCACAGTGGCTGTGCAAGATGAACCTCTGGGGATCTTGGCTCTGTTTCCTCATATGGCAATTGGAACACCAGCAGCCCCACCCATCTGAATCCCAGATGCAAGCCTACCTGGGAAATGCTGTCCCAAACTATATGTTCACTATATGTCCATACTGTATGTTCACTGTTATCTTTGTGCCACCCACCCAAGTAGAAGGGAGTCAAAATATTTTTTTTTATTTATTTATTTTAGTGAGAGGAGAAGGGAGGGAGAAAAACAGCAATGTATGGTTGCCTCTCACATGGCCCTCATGGGGACCTGGCCCACAACCCAGGCATGTGCCCTGACAGGGAATCGAACCGAGACCCTCTGGTTCCCAGCCCGCGCTCAATCCACTGAGCTACACCAGCCAGGGCGGGAGTCAAAATATTTTAAAAATATCTTTTTATGTTTTCATTGCTATGTAGTCGCCAACAGCAGGTCATGTTATGAGGTTTTATTTTATTTTATTAAAGATTTTATTTATTTTTAGAGAGAGTAAGCGAGGGAGAGAAATGTTAATCTGGGGTTGCCCCTTGCATATCTCCCAACCCGGGATCTGGCCTACAACTCAGACATGTGCCTTGACTGGGAAACCACTGAGCAGGCTGGTGCTCAATCTACAGAGCCACACCAGTCAGGTCTGAAATTTTGCTACCTATGTTTTCTTCTAGGATTTTGTGGTAAAAGTGTAACATTAAAATCTTTCATTGATTTTGAGTTACTCTTGTATATGATGTAAAAAGGTGGTCTTATTTTTTTTGGTATACATCTGTCTTATTTTCCAAAAACCATACATTGAATACATTGTCTTTACTACATTATATGTTTTTGCTTCCTTAGACAAATAATAATTGACTAAAAAGGCATGAGTTTGTCACTGGGCTCTATATGTTTTTATTTTTTTTAAGATTTTATTTATTTATTTTTAGAGAGATAGGAAGAGACAAAGAAAGAAAGGGAGGGAAACATTGATGTGCGAGAGACACATCAACTAGTTACCTCTCCCAGGCCCCGAGTCAGGGACCTGGCCACAACCCAGATTTGTGCTGTGGCTAGGGATCAAACCCATGACCTTTTGGTTTTCAGGCCTGCACTCAATCCACTGAACCACACCACCCAGGGCTGGGCTCTATACTATTTCATTGACCTATATGTCTGTATTCATGCGAGCACCATGGCGTTAGTGTGATACCTTCAACTTTATTGTTCTTTTTCAAGATTGCTAATCTACTCAGAATTTTTTGTGTTTCCTTTTACACTTTTGGAATACTTTCTCTCAATCTGTGAAATGTGCCACTGGTATTTTAACAGAAATTGCATTTTATCTGTAGATTGCTTTAGGTACTATGGACATTTTAATGATAATATTTCCAACACACCAACACAATTTTTCCTTCCACTTGTTTGTATTTTCATCTGTTTCTTTCTTTAATGTACTGTTGTGTTCTGAGTACTGGTCTCTTACCTCATTGGTGATATTTATTCCTATGTACCTTATTTTTTGTTGAAATATGAAACAAGATTGATTTCTTAGGTTCTAATTCTGATAATTCATTATTGGTATATAAAATGCTACCAATTTCTGAATATTCAATATTATATTACACTACTTTACTGAATTCACCCAACAATCCTAGTAGTTTTTGGTGGATTCTTAAGTGTTTTCTATATACTGTATCATGTCTTCTGCAAATAATGTCAATTTTACTCCTTAGTTTTCAGTTTGGATGCATTTTGTTTGTTCTTGTATAGGATTTCCAATACTATGTTGAATAAGAGAGGTGAAGGCAGGAATCACTGTCTTGGTCCTGATCCTAAGGGAATCACTTTTAATTTCCACCCATTTAATATATTGCCTGAGAGTTTGTCATTATTGGCCTTAATTGTGTTCCTTCTATTTTCATTTTGATGAGAGTTCTTAACAAAAATACATTTTATCCAATGTTTTTCTGAATCTATTGATATGACTATGTGACTTCTACTTTTATTATGCTTTTGTTATCTTTCACAATTATTTATATGTGAATATTGTAACATTTTTCTATCCCCAGTATAAATTCCACCTTATCATGGTGTAGGATCTTTTTCACATATTGCTAGATCCATTTTGCTAATATTTGATTGAAGATTTTAGCATCAAAATCTGAAGATTTTGTTCATCAGGGACACTGACCTATAATTTACTTTGTTGTGTCTTTATCTGGTTTTGGAATTAAGATAATGCTTACCTTGTAAAAGGAGCTCTGAATTTTTCTTTCCTTTTGAATTTTTGAATACTTAAGAGAAGGTTAGGTGTTAGTTCTTTAAATGTTTGGTAAAATTTGCCTCTGAAGGCACTCCAGAACTTTTGTTTGCTACAAGTATTTTTTGTGGTTGTTGTTTACTGCTTCAACTTCATTAGCTATAATTGATCTAATCAGACTTTCTGATCCAGAGACATATGAAAAGGTGCTCAGCATCACTAGCCATCAGACAGATGCAAATTAAAAGCACAATGAGATACCAGTTCACACCAGTGAGAATGGCCACCATAAACTGATCAACAAACAACAAGTGTTGGAGAGCATGTGGAGAAGTGGGAACCCTAGTGCACTGTTGGTGGGAATGCAGACAGGTGAAACCACTACAAAAAATTGGGTGGAATTTCCTCAGAAAACTAAAAATGAAACTGCCTTTTGACTCAGCATTTCCACTAATGGGATTACATTCTAAGAACCCCAAAACACCAATCCTAAAAAACCTATGCACCACAATGATCATCACAGCACAATTCACAATAGCTAAGTGCAGGAAACAACCTAGGTACCCATCAGTAAATGAACGGATCAAAAAACTATGGTATATTTACATGATGGAAAACTACACATTAGAGAGGAAGAAGAAGCTCCTACCTTTTGTGACAGCATGGATGGAACTGCAGAGCACTATGCTAAGTGAAATAAGCCAGGTGGTGAAGGAAAAATACTATATGATCTCACCTTTAACTGGAACCTAATAAACAAAACAAACAAGCAAGGAAAATGTAACCAGAGACATTGAAATTGAGAACAAGCTTACAGTAACCAGAGGTGAGGTGCGAGGGAATAATAGGGGGGAAATGGTGAAGGGTTTTCATGTACAACTATATAGGAAACATGGATGAAACCAAGGGTATGTGGAATCAGGGGAGAGAAGTGGGATGGCTGGAGTTGGTGGGGAATGGAAGGGAGGAAATGTAGACAATTGTACTTGAACAACATTAAAAAAAGAATAAAAAAAGACTTTCTTATTCATTTTGATTCAGTTTCAGAATATTGTATGATTCTAGGTATTTATTCACTTTGTTCAAATTATCCAATTTGCTGACATATATTTGCTATAAAATATTCCTATATTTTTCATTTTCTATAGTCCTTTCTATTTCTGTAGTATTGGTCAGTTTTCAGTGTATGTTTCTATGACACATGATACGTATGTTGCATTGTGTGCCCAATTATACTATAGGATACTACTCAGCCATACAAAATGTGAAATACTATCATTGTGACAACATGCATTAGACCTGCAAAATGTTATATTAAGTAGAAAAACCCCAGTAAGAAAAAGCTAAGAACCAAGAGATTTAAATTAAAACCACAATGAGATACCACCTCACACCAGTCAGGATGGCCATAATAAACAAAGCAACAGATAACTGTTGGAGGGGATATGCAGAAAAGGAAACCCTACTGCACTGTTGGTGGGAATGCAGACTGGCACAGTCACTGTGGAAAACAATATGGAATTTCCTCAGAAAAATGAAAATGGAAGTGTCTTTTGCCCCAGCAATTGCAGTACTGGGATTATACCCTAAGAATCCTGAAAAACGAATTCAAAAGAACCTATGCACTCCTATGTTCATAGCAGCACAATTCACAATAGCCAATTGTTGGAAAAAACCTAAGTGCCCATCAACAAATGAGTGGATCAAGAAACTATGGTACATTTACACAATGGAATTCTACGCAGCAGAGAGGAAGAAGGATCTTATACCATTTGCAACAGCATGGATGGAACTGGAGAGCATTATGATAAGTGAAATAAGCCAGGCGGTGAGGGACAAATACCATAAGATCTCACCCTTAACCGGAACATAATCAACAAAAGCAAAAAGCAAGCAAAGCTTAACCAGAGACATTGAAATTAAGAATAATCTGACAATAGCCAGGGAGGAAAGGGGAGGGGGCAATGGGGAGAAGGGTTTTCAGGAACCACTATAGTGGACACATGGACAGAACCAAGGGGGACTGGGGAGGCAAGGAAGAGACGTGGGGTTGCAGGGGGTGGTGGGAGTGGAGGGGAGAAGATGCAGACAACTGTAATTGAACAACTCTAAAGAAATTATTAAAAAAAGAAATATATAAAATGATTAAATCAAAAAAAAAGAAAGAAAAAGCTAAGAACCATAAGATTTCTTTGTTTTCCTTGATTCATCTCATCAAAGGCTTGTCATTTTATCTTCTCAGTAAATCTCTCTCAGTGTTATTGATTATTTAGATTGTTTTTATGTCATTAATAAAGTTAATGCCATTTTATTGACATATAATGTTAATATTTCATTAATGACTGTAGGTCATTAATTTTTGCTGTAATCTCTGTTATTTATTTCATTGTACTTAGTTTGGATTTTTTGTTGTTTTTTTTGTTTGCTTTTCTAGGGATAAACCTAGATTATTTGAGATTTTCTTTGTTTTTGTGGTAGGACTGTAATGCTATGAATTTTCCTTTTAGGTCTACTTTTGATCTGTACCATAGATTGTTTACATTTCACTTGAAACAACTATTTTATTTTTTTTCTTTTACTTTATTGTCGTTCAATTACAGTTGTCTGCATATTCTCCCCTCCCCTCCCCCTCCAATTCCACCTCCCTTCCCTGCCTCCCTCCCATCCTTGGTACTGTCCAAGTGACTTCTACAGTAGTTCCTGAAAACCCATCTCCCCATTGACCCCTCCCTCTTCCCCCCTGGCTATTGTTAGATTGTTCTTAATTTCAATGTCTCCGGTTAAGCTTTGCTTGCTTCTTGCTTTTGTTATCTTCCAGTTAATGGTGAGATCATATGGTATTTGTCCCTCACCGCCTGACTTATTTCATTTAGCATAATGCTCTCCAGTTCCATCCATGCTGTTGCAAAGGGTATAAGCTCCTTCTTCCTTTCTGCTGCATAGAATTCCATTGTGTAGGTGTACCATGGTGTCTTTTTTTTTTTAAGATTTTATTTATTTATTTTTAGAGAGAGGGGAAGGGAGGGAGACAGGGAGAGAAACAGCAATGTATGTTTGCCTCTCACATGGCCCTCACTGGGGATCTTGCCTGCAACCCAAGAATGTGCCCTGACTGGGAATCAAACACAGACCCTTTGGTTCCCACCCCGCGCTCAATCCACTGAGCTACGCCAGCTAGGTCTCTTTTTATTTTTTATTTTTTGTCTATTAAAAAAAAACAAGTTTTTATTGAGCATATGATGTGACATTTACCATGTAACACCAGGGAATTTCAAAATCTTGGGAAGGCTGTACTGTGTGGGCAATTATACAATATCCACTATGTATCTGTAGCAAAGTGAAGTGAACCAAATTTCTCATTTACATCTACTTTCTGAGAGTTCTTTCACAATTTTATTTATTTTATTTTATTTTATTTTATTTTTGTTCAATTACAGTTATTTGCACTCTCTCCCCTCCAGGCCCCTCCCCCCCAACCTCCCTCCTCCCTCTTAGTTCTGTCCATGTGTCCTTTAAGTGGTTCCTGAAAACCCTTCTCCCCATTGTCCCCTCCCCCCACTCCCCTGTCTATTATTAAACTGTTCTTAATTTCAATATCTCTGGTTATGTTTTGCTTGCTTTCTGCTTTTGTTGGTTATGATCTGGTTAAAGGAGAGATCATATGGTATTTGTCCCTCACTGCCTGGCTTACTTCACTTAGCATAATGCTCTCCAGTTCCATCCATGCTGTTGCAAACGGTATAAGCTCGTTCCTTTCTGCTGCATAGAATTCCATTGTGTAAATGTACCATAGTTTCTTGATCCATTCATTTGTAGATGGGCACAAAGGTTGTTTCCAGCACTCAGCTATTGTGAATTGTGCTGCTATGAACATAGAAGTGCAAAGGTTATTTTGAATTGTTTTTTTCAGAACTCTTAGGGTATAATCCCAGTAGTGGAATTGCTGGGTCAAAAGGCAGTTCCATTTTCATTTTTCTGAGGAAGTTCCATACTGTTTTCCACAGTGCTGCACCAGTCTGCATTCCCACCAACAGTGCAGTAGGGTTCCCTCTTCTCCACATCCCCTCCAACAGTTATCTGTTGCTTTCTTGATGATAGCCATCCTGACTGGTGTGAGGTGATATCTCATTGTGGTTTTAATTTGCATCTCTCTGATGGCTAATGATGTTGAGCATCCTTTCATATGTCTCTGGGCCCTCTGTGTGTCCTCTTTCAAGAAGCGTCTGTTCATGTTTTTGCCCATTTTTTAATTGGGTTTTTTGTCTTCCTGGAGTGGAGTTGTATGAGTTCTTTGTATATTTTGGAGATCAAATCCTTGTCCAAGGTATCATTGGCAAATATGTTTTCCCATACTGTTGGTTCTCTTTTTATTTTAATACAATTTTCTTTAGCCCAACAAAAGCTCTCTATTTTGATAAGGTCCCATTTGTTTATTCTTTCCTTTATGTCCCTAACTCTAGGGGACATATCATTGAAGATGTTGCTGCATGGAATATCTGAGATTTTCCTCTTGATGTTTTTCTCTAGAACTTTGATGGTGTCAGGAGTTACTTTTAAGTCTTTTATCCATCTTAAATTTATTTTTGTGTATGGTGTAAGTTGGTAATCGAGTTTCATTCTTTTGCACATAGCTATCCAGATTTCCAAACACCATTTGTTGAAGACGCTATTTCTATTCCATTTCATGCTTCTGCCTCCGTGTTGAAGATTAATTGTGCGTAA